>QAXH01001753.1:0-54039 GCA_004335635.1 Chloromonas sp. AAM2 | reverse complement strand
GGACAGCAAACCAGGACTAGACAGGAACTACAGTGTCAAAAGACAAAAATGGGTGTGTGACCCGTCTGACCTGGGACAGCAAACTTCTTTTTTTTTGCACTGTAAATTGCAAGGCATATGCGTTGCCAACCTAAAAACTACACAAAAAAAATTCAGGCGCACTGGGATTGGTGTGGTCAACGCTCGCTTTCAAACCAACCCAAAGTACACGAATGCTATCGCGGGCACACCCAGCTGCGCAAGTTTGTGGGCTTACATTCTCGCCTGGCGGGCGCAATCGGTTCTGTTCCATGCATGCCACCTGTGCCGCTCTATGCACGTGCCGGAGCTAACATGTTTGTGAGTCAGCGAGCTGTCAACGAGCTTGCATGCAGCATAATCAACAAACAGGAGAGAGGAAGCCGAGCCATAGAACGCACTGGGATTGGTGTGGTCAACGCTCGCTTTCAAACCAACCCAAAATACACGAATGCTATCGCGAGCACACCCAGCTGCGCAAGCTTGTGGGCTTGCATTCTCGCCTGGCGGGCGGTTGAAGCGCTTTACTTGCATGCAAGCCAGGCGAATCTACTTGCGCGGCAGAGTCTGCATCCGACACGAGGACTCTTTTTGTCAATATCTCCAGCGGCCGGGTTGAAATCAATGACAACAATGCATCATGTCCACAATGGTCCGTCCAAGGTCAGATGGATCTGAACGGCGCGCAAGCCAGGCGACAATGCATTTCAGGCAGACTGCTTGATGCTTCCGTTTGTCCATGCAATCGTTCAGCTACGTTCACAGTCCTGGTCACGGCAAGAGCTCTGGCAGCAATTGAACCTCTCCCAAGATACTAGCTATCTTGCTAGACTTCAGGCTATTCCACTAACAACTCCAGTGCTCCAAAGAAGCGCAATCCGTGACGCTGGACAGTAGTCCAAGGTCCAACTGTGCCTGTTTCCTACAATGCAAGTTTCAGGTTCCATTCCCTGCACGTTACAAGTACAAGGAACCTTCACTAACTCCCTGGCTGGCCAAACACCATCCTTTGAGCATTTGAGCGAAGGAGGATGGCGCCTCAGGTGGCTGGCAGCTGCTGGGCTAGGACGCTGCTGACATTATTGCTGCTCTGGGCTTCAGCCACAGCCACATGATTCACGGCGCCAGAGCCTCAGCCATGCCGCAGGCGGTGGCCGCAGTGAAAAGCCACAGGTCGTAAAGGAAGTGGCGATGCCACACGTGCCCAGGTACCCTGTGTATCGTCCATGTAGTGCGTGAGAGTGTGTACAACAGCATTCGGGTGATGCTGGCTGACTGTTCTTGAACGTGTACAAGCTGCTAAGGACGCATGGACACTGGCTCAACGCAGCGGAGCAGGGGTGGGGCTATGGAAGCCTCACTCCACCAATGTGGCTCGCACTTGATTGCAGCAAGGCGATTCTCATGATGCATGACGCACACGTATGATACAACAAGTTTGTGACTCGTGAACCCGCAAAGGATATGTCGTATGGTCCAGTCAATCCATCTACAGCCTAGGATGAGGTGTAGAAAAGGTGTCAAGCCCCGAGGTGTGATCAAGTGAGGAACCCATGGATGTATGGATCGCTGGGGATTACCTAGGATAGATGGACCTTGACTTTCTATAGAGCTGGCAAGTGAAGCAAGATGCTGCCTTTTGTGATGGGATCCGCAGTTGTCTTAGTTCCCAAGGTTGGTCTGCCATTGGCAGGGGGCCTTGCGATCGGCAAGGGTTTGCAGGCTCTCCGGGATGGCAAGCAGTCCAAAGTCAAGAGCGATGGGCTGCTAGCAGAAATGGAGAAGCCATCGCCGGTCACGTTAGAATGGAACGATGTCTCATGCGTGCTCCAAGGCGCTGCCAACAAAACGCTGCTAAAAAGCGTCTCGGGAAGAGCTTCTGCTGGAAGGTAAGCATGCAGGCCTCTAGCAGGTTAACTTGTGTGCAGTGCGAGTCATGGATGTGGCACTTTGGGGAACATGAGTGAGCGTCAATAATTGGGCAGTTCTAGGACGGGCTGGGCGTGTGTGGGCGTGTGTGGGCGTGTGGGAAACATGGAACGTGCAATTATTGAAGAATGGCCTCATCCTGCTGTTGTGCTGGTCGGGTGTAATGTTCTCGCACTCCTTTGCAGCCTGTCTAAGTCTGGAAAACATGTTGCATGTTTGAGCAGTCTACGGGTCTACCTGTAGGAACCAACGTTCCAGCTCTGGTTACTCGTACTTTCAGTTTCAAGAGTTCTGTGACAGGCCGGGCTGCAATAGTTTGCTGGTTGATGCAGCACTCAACATCATGCATACTTGTGGAAGCATTCACGTTTTTTCATGCATTTGGCCCTGCACAGGCTTTTCCTTGGTTTATATAGAGGAAAGAAGGAGTGGAAACCCGTTCAGGCACGCACACAGACGGACATAGCTCACTTGTCTGCTGTTAACTTTTCCAGCGTCCTACCCGCCAGTACCCTCTTGCTCTGAGTTATGGAGTGCCCAGCTTGCTTGGAAGGGCACATGGTCCAATGGTGGCACTGGTCCTCAGGACTCAGGCGCAGAAACTCACCCTTCCTCATAGCCCATCAGCCACTCCACCCATGCTGCATTTACCACGCCTGTGTGCCTCATGGGCGCTGTGTGCCTCCTCTAGTGATGTACTTTTTTTTGGCTGCACCCATTTCAATCTGGTTGGCAACTGTTGATGTACTGATAACACTAGCTTGTTTGCAGGCTGCTTGCCATTCTTGGGCCCTCAGGCAGCGGCAAGACCACCCTGCTGTCCACGCTCGCATCCCAGGTGAGACAACTCACCACCGCGAGCGCCTGGGCTCAAGGCTGTACTGTGGTTATAATTCCATACGATAGGGGTGTCAGAGCTCCCTGGCACGGACAGGCTAAGCTGGCAAACCCTCTTTACAAGGAGCACTGACTGGCTAACAGTGGTTTGCTTGTATTGGGCTCTCACTTTCAGTGCTGCAGCTCCAAAACTGTGTGCATCGCTTGGCAGCCCACTGGTGGTCACCTGGTTAAAGGAGGTTTCTCAGAACACACCACTTAATGCCATGTGTTCGACCCTGTGCAGATGCCCACCAACAAGCACATCACGCTTTCAGGCCAACTGACCATCAACCAGAAACCGTCAACTGAATCCAGCCACCGCCAGGCGTACGTACAGCAGGAAGACGTCTTCTATTCACAGCTCACTGTTAAGGAGGTGGGTGTTGGGGATGTCGATACCACGTACACGCACACGCAGTTACCACACTACGAACAAAGGACGTGCCGACATGCCTGGACGTGTTTGGCTCAACTCAGCTCTCCTGAGTGGTGCTATGCCCAAACAATACCAAAAACAGTTGCAGTATGCCGAACGATTGCAAGAATGGTTGATTAGTCGCCAGAAAGACACCGTTGCTTGGTTTGCTGTGCAGTCCAGGACGGCCATTATTAAACTGGATATCTAAATGGAATTTGGAACACTGCTGTGCACTGTTGTTTATGGTGTCAGAATGCTAAGCCTCTGCCATATGCTATGCTGCAGACTTTGAGCATGGCTGCTGAGTTGCGCCTGCCGCCCAGCATGAGTGCTGCTGACAAGCACGCGTACGTGGACACCCTCATGGCAACACTGGGGCTCACCAAGGTGTGTGAGGGCGTGAGGAGGCGGTACAGGGAAAGAGTGAGGTAGTGGAGCAAGGGGGGGAAGGGGTGCATGGCACAGTGTGATGTCGTTGTGGGACTGTAAGGAAAAGATGTGGGTGTGCACATTGGTGGAATGAAGCAAGTGTTCTGAATGTGCTGGCCAAGTTTTTAAGGATGAAAGCAGATGAGCGAGACGTGAAGGTGGCAGGTTCAACCAGGAAAGTATGGGTAGTCATGAATTCATGAGGACAAGAGTAGACCAGGCAGTATTGGACTGATGGGTCTTGTTGCATCTGTGGCCTGCCGCACAAATCTCAGACATAGATAGGCTTTGGGATAGGTCCAAGGTCATCAGGGTCAGACAGCGTCTGGGCAGCGACTGCCGCTGCTTTCTGGGAGGCCTCAGGGACCAGACTTAGCAGAGGTGGCATCAATGCCATTGTATATGTGCTATGCCATTGCCTTCAAACTGCCCTCTTGGGTTTTGTACGCCCGCTGTATCCCTACAGGTGGCTAACACACGCGTGGGTGACGCCAAGCGGCGGGGCCTGAGCGGGGGCGAGAAGAAACGCCTCAGCCTAGGGTGCGAGCTTGTAGGATCCCCCTCACTCATTTTCCTGGATGAGCCAACCAGCGGTTTGGACGCAGCAGCTGCTGAGAAGGTGGGCTCGGTTGTGCGCAACAATTATTTCTTGTAGCTATGCAGATGAGCAAGGTCAGATGTTTCTGCAGCCACTGATGACACTTTCTGCTCACGAAGCTGTATTTTGG
The DNA here is from genome assembly GCA_004335635.1 of Chloromonas sp. AAM2. Classification (NCBI taxonomy): domain Eukaryota; kingdom Viridiplantae; phylum Chlorophyta; class Chlorophyceae; order Chlamydomonadales; family Chlamydomonadaceae; genus Chloromonas; species Chloromonas sp. AAM2. The sequence continues at coordinate 49,638 of QAXH01001753.1, read as the reverse complement.
TGGCTCTTGGTGATCATATGGCTGTGAAGAGTACGGCTGTAGGAGGTCATGGAGCGTCATGTTCCTGCCACCTGCATAGCCTTTTCCCTTAGTGTTGGTTCCTTGGCTTGCTCCTTGCGTGGCTTGGCCGCTGAGAGAGCCGCCGCTCTCAGGTCACGTCCACTTCCAAGGCCCTGGCCTTGTCAACTCCTGTTGCTACTGCGCCTTAATCATGTGACTGGCTTACATGCTCCACACCTTGACATGGCCTATCGCCCCTGCTGCCCCTCACAGGTCATGTCCACTCTCAAGGGCCTGGCCGCCTCGGGCCACACAGTGGTCTGCTCCATTCACCAGCCCAGGTCGTCCATCTGGGACATGTTCGACGACCTGGTGAGAGTGTGTGGGTGTGCACACCTCGGGGCATTCCCATGTCCGTCATGCGTGACGACTGTCAAATGGTGCCAGCTCTTACTCAATCTTCTTGCACAGCTGCTGCTTGGTTGTGCTTTTGTTGCCTTTGTGCATCCTTTGATTTGTTGTTTACATGCAATACACACAGTATGTTGCCAAAAAAAGGTGCCCGTTCAAGGAAACAAAAAAGGCCCAAAAAAGTTTGCCAAACAAAAGATGTTTGCCAGTTCTGGGACAATGGTCGTGGACGTGAATGTCACCGCTCAAACCAGTGGCGTCACCTGTCCTGGATGATTTTTATGCCATCGTCATAACACCCGCTCGGCTGACCAAATGCAACATCTTGTTGCCGCCCATTCCAGCTGCACCCAGCATGCAAAGATGCACAAACGCACTGCATCAGGCAAGACAGCATCTCCCAGCAAGCCGCTGTCTCGCATGCTGGCAGCTGTCATGCGCGTGGTGGCTCTGCCTGTGGTGACCAATCAAATGATGTGGTGATGTGTCCCCATGGGCCTTTAACCTTGTTCCGTCTTGTGCAACCCTTGCCACGTGATGCCCACGTGTGGCCCTTACCACGTGATGCCCACGTGATGCCCACGTGTGACCCAAATGCCATCCACGCAAAATGCATGTATGTGCCTCAACCCTGCATGTTCTTACCCTGCTTAAACCCTCTCATCAACAGCGTTTGAAACGTCTGGGCTGTGTGGGTGGGCACTCCTCGCAGCATGATTGAATGACACCAGCGCTCACTCAGTTCTTGTGCGTACAAACGCCACTCGTGCGTACTGCGTGCACGTGCTTGCTCCAGGTGCTGCTGCACGAAGGCAGTGTGGTGTACCAGGGACCCGCAAACCAGGTGACTGCAAGGACTGCAGACTGAATGACTCAGGAGTGGTGCTGGTGCACTCTACCTGGAAGTTCGTGAAACCCGTTTCCAGCTGTTGTGCGTTTGTGTACATCAGATGCGCGACCAGACCATGCCTGTCTGGGCTCTTTGAAACTTTGCACCAGTAGCAGAACTCCTCATCCCAGTAGCACATGTCCATTCAGCCAAAGCCAGTCAATTGCATAGAGCTGCACTGTTGTGGTTTGTGCGTGCCAGGCCCTGGCTTACTTTGCCTCCCTAGGCCATGTGTGCCCCCCTGCCTACAACCCCGCCGAGTTCCTGTCAGACCTCATCAGCGCGGACTACTCAGCACCGGGGGCGGATAATGGGGCGGAAGAGGCAAGGTGAGGGGGCCAGGGGTCTAATCGCGAGTGGTCTGATCCTGCAGCAAAGATCGCTGATGAAGCTGATGAGATTTCGCGAGTTGAGAATTTCTAGCTACCTCACAGCCTCACGCTAGCTGCTGGCAACGACAACATGAGCGGATCAAAGGATGTTTGACCCCGTAGATGTTTCCAAACTTAAGACCTGTTGTGTCACACTGTTGCAGGGCGTGCTAGCAGAGTAGACCTGAGGAGAAGGTCTTAGGGAACAGAACATAATATGAACGCATAACATTTTTTGCAGGAATCGTGTGCACCGGCTCGTGGATGCCTGGGCTCGCCAGACCAAACCCGCTCCACCCACCAAGGGCGCAAACAGCGGTGAGCTCCTTGTCTGGGCCTGTAGACAAGGGCATGTGCCTATGCGCGATCGGTAGCACCCTCCAATGCCTACCCCAACGCTACTGGGGCCACTAGTCTCCCCGGTCTCACAGGAGCAGATGCGGATTCTGACGTGGGAGCACAAGTTGGGCACTGTTCTGCCTTGACCTGTACGGGAATAGCTCAGTGTTCACACCTCTGGCAAGCGAGTCAGCGTCAACGACATGTGGTGCATCACAATAGTTTCGCTGCGTCACCACAAATCACCGCCATCTAGTGCATCTGCTGTCATGCACTTTCATGCGTGCCTTCAGACCCGATACTCCTCATGGCTACCTGAAGCCCGCACGTTGATGCATGCAGGTGAGGGTGTAGCGGGGCACGAGGTCAAGGGTGTGCCTGCTGGGCCGCTGGTGCCATGGCACACGCAGTTCAAGCTGCTGGCCCGCAGGAGCTGGAGGCAGGTGGGCACGGAGAGGCAGGGCAGACGCCGCCAAGCCACCCTTTCCCCTGCGAAATTCAATGGGAGACGAGCGACTGAGGGGCAGGCAACACTAGTCAAGTTAACTGGAAGTCGGGCAGGCAGGTCAGGGGTAGCACGGCCTGGTTTACGCCACAGCGCTGAGTAGAGAAGCAGTAGAAGGGGGACTATGGGATAGGCAGCCCTGAGCGAGTCGCTGAACGAGTCACTTGACGGTCAAACAGGGTGTGCGGCCTTGGGCAGTCACACACACCAAGCAGAAGGCGCAAATGAATACCCTTGGAACCTAACAGCACAGGAGCAGCTGGCAGCCTGTGGAGCAACAGAAAAGATTGGCGGCCATCTTGACAACCTCTGCACCCGGTCTTCACAACGGCATCAGTGTGATATGCCAAGCACTGATGCCCTAGACCCGTGGAATGTATGACAGCAGGGTGTATTCCAGCCATCACCCCTGTGACGGCTTATTCACATATTATAGCCTCAGCAGCCTCGCTAGGCTCGTATCAGCTACTCTAATCGTGGCCCTTGCCTTCGCCACTCAGGTGACTCGTGACAAGGCGGCAACCATATCACGCATTGTGGCCAACGTATCCAGGTGTGTGTCACTGATTGATGGTGATGATACATGTCTAGACCACACTCCTGTGTACGCATCAAGCCATGTGGCAAAATCTGTAACAATTCTGCAATGAACAACCTTGTGTGTATGTTGACCACCACTCACTCTTGCACACTTGTGCAATTCATGGCTTCATAGGCTTGTGAGAGAGTTTGTCCAGACCCTGCATGTGAGGGATGCACGTGACTGTGCACACCTGTGTACACACGCAGTGCCGTTGTGTTTGGATTGATCTTCTTCCGCATGGGGCGATCCCAGTCCTCTATCCAGGATCGCATGGGGCTCATGCAGGTCAGTGCAATAGAATCAGCTGTCAGGTTCGGCAGGCATCTTTGGCCATGCCTGTCCATCCTATGTGCAGCGCCAGTGTGAGGCCCAGAATCCATGCACATCACCACCCATCAACTCCTTCGCCAGTCATGCCAACTGTCAGCCTAATAACCAAACGAGATGTGCGCGTTACAGCGATTTGGTTTCAGCCTGCTGAACAGCTTGCCCAGATGTCTGGTATCACGTGCTGCCTGCCCATGTGCATCACGTGCTGCATGCCCATGTGTATCACGTGCTGCATGCCCATGTGCGTCACGTGCTGCATGCCCATGTGTATCACGTGCAGGTGGTTGCCATCAACACAGCCATGTCATCACTGGCCAAGACACTCAATGTGAGGCAGTGCAGGGGCATACTGAGCCTTGTTGCAGGGGTTGGCACGGCAAGTCAACATGTCCGGGATTGCAGCAAAAACAGAGTTCCTGAACAGATGCTGTTCTGGGGAAACCAGCGGATCAGAGTGATGGTTCAGTTTTCCGTGTTTACTGTTCAATCAATGGTGCATCAACGGTGGCAAGTGTTTGTGCTGGCCTGTATGCCTGCTTATGCATGGCACTCCCTGACAGCCTTGTGCAGTGCATGAGAATGAGCATATCGCAAGAATTTCCGCATGCCGTTCGTTCACATGATTGTAAAGCACATGGGACTGCAGGTGCACTGCATTGCCTGTCCTGCCAGTGACCCGGCGCAGCTCAGGCTATACATGCTTTATGGTTTTTGGCTGTGGTTTGCAACACTGGTTCGTGGTCGTGCTCGGTGCTTACTTGTGTGTCAGGTGCTTGCTTGTGTGTCAGGTGTTCCCCCGCGAGCGCTTGATCGTCAACCGGGAGCGCGCTAGCAACTCGTACACCCCCGCCACCTACCTGTCAGGCAAACTCCTCGCTGAGCTGCCCATGAGTGAGTCACAGTATGTTAAACATTTTTTGCATTAGGAAAGTCATAGAAGGCAGGGGTGTCGTCCCTGCTACCTGCCTGTCAGGCGAACTGTTGGCTGAACTGCCCATGAGTGAGTCACATCAGGCAGAGGTTGGATGAGGATTGTGAGGGGCAACTGCATCAAGAGCCCGGCTGATAAGTCAAATGAGCGTCGGATTGCGGTTTGCAAGTATACACAGGCGGTTCGCAAGTACACAGGCGGTTTGCAAGTACACAGGCGGTGCTTGGGTACTACTGCAGTCTTAAGTCATGTGATTCGCTGGGTAAGGAGTCAGCTGATCGTCTAATGAACGACAAGGACGGGCTGAAGCGCGCATCAAGATCAGAATAAAGCCGACCGGTCAATGCGCTGACAAATGTACTCTCAGGTGTTAGCTCTGCGATGATGGGGCGCCTACAGCACAAAACACCGGCAGCCACCTGGCGGTTGTGTGTTGCATCTTCCCGAGGAAATTTGACTTCTCCTGCTAACCGGGGTGTGTGTGTATGTGTGTGTGTGTGTGTGTGTGTGTGTGTGTGTGTGTGTTGCTGTTCCAGGCGCTGTGTTCCCTCTGCTGTTCGGCTGCCTGGTCTACCCGGTGTGCGGCCTCAACCCAAAGCCTGCTCGCTTCACCAACTTCCTGGGCATTGTTTCACTTGCAAGCTTCGCCAGCAGGTGGGGATAGGCACTGACTGCTTCGTCCAGCTGACTCTGCCAGGATTGGCAGGCCTGATTGTACCAAGGATTGGTAGGCCTTAGCAAGAAATCAACGAAAACAGGCAGGGTTTTGCTTTGTATGCTGCAGCCGCCTTCCTGCTACACACCTAGTCTCAAGCAGCAAGCATAGTACGTTGCTACCCGTGCCGACCTGTTGTCCGCTACTATTTCACCTCCACACCTGTCTGGCTGTCCCTGCTGCAGTGCTTTTGGCATGGTGGTGGGTGCGTTCGCTCCCAGCACGGAGGCAGCCCTGGCCATTGGCCCGGCAGCCATGACTGTGTGGGTGAGTGTGGCACGGACAAGCACCGCCAATGCCACAGGCATGCACAATGCCTTAGTATCATCGCACGTGCAAGGTCCTTTACCACAAACACATGGGTGTGAGGCTGGGTCAGCCTGGTGGGTTAGCGAGCGGGACAGACAATGCTATTGCCGCAGGCGTGTATGTAAGGAAGCAACTAGGCCTTCTGGTTGGTTGAGTGTGCATGATTAGGGCAGTATTCCAGGCTGACAGTATTCCAGTCACCAACCGCCCTTGCAATGCCTTGCACTTTGATTAACAGCACTGCTCGCAGGACAGCAGCACTTTTGCCTGACCAAACCAAGAGATGTGTTATTGCCTGCTTGTCTCCGAGTGTCAGCTCCAATTCAAGTAAAATGTCCACAACCCCAGACAATGGCCATGTGTGCAGATTGTGTTTGGCGGATACTATGTCAACGCTGAAAACGTGCCCGGAGTGCTCAAGTGGCTGCCAAAGGTGAGTAGCCAACACAGACAGCCTGCTTAGGCCGGGTACACCATTGGCAGCCAAAACCTCGTGAGCCACGATCCATGTCTTGTGGAGGCTCTCTGTCTGTCAGGCTTTGCCTCCTAGCTTCCATCCCTGCGCACCCTGTTTCTATAGCATTCACCCAAGGGCCTGTAGTGGCCTGCCTTTAATTCTAGAGCTTCAGTTCCTTTGGAATGGCACACACCTGTCCAGCGGTACAAGCACGTGGAGCGTTGTGCAACCTCGCGCTTCTGCGTGTCAGTATACCAGGCCCCAGCCTTGCTTGTCTGTGTCACACATTGAAACAAACCTGGAGTGTTTTTGGCCCTTCCTCTTATTGCATCTGTCCCCATGTTCGGTGTCTGGCAGGCGTCCCTGATCAAGCAGGCCTTCTCCGCCCTCACAATCAACGAGATGGCAGGGCAGGCCTTTGAGCCTGACGCCCAGGGCCGCGGCATGACTACCGGGCAGCAGGTGGGGCATACAAGCACAGGGGGTAAACCGGAGCAGTACACAGAACACTAAGCTGCGGTCCAACCAGAAACCATTCGCCACCATCAGCCTGGGATGTTTACAGGAAAATAGTTTTCAGGGTAGGTCAGGGCGGTGGATGAAAAACACATGTAAAACATGAGGAAATCAAAATTGGCAAGCAACGAGGACGAAATGTCGTCCAGGGGTTTGATTGACGGGCTGCAGGTGACCTGTAAAGCCAGGCCCCTATCACCAGCCTTACAGGGCACAGGCTCGGATGTGACCACTGACAGGCCATGATCACCAACAGACCTTTGTGCATGCAAGTCATTGAGTTGGTCATCATTGAACAGTCCAACGTGATAGCACACAAGCCTGGTTGGATTTCTACTGCCTGCACAACCCAGCCCTTTCACAACCATGGCCGTTTTGTGAGCCTTGTCATCTGCTCCATGGTTTGCATCTGTGGTCTGCTCACAGGTGCTTGACTGGCTGTCGTTTGGCAACACCACTGTCAAGAGCGCGTGTGCTCAGCAGCTGCGGATCCTGGCCTTCTACTACGTGGTACGTGAGCCAGCGTGGAGCTGCCGCTGTGCTGGCCACTCACTGACCAGTTCAATTTGTCTATCGGCTTTGCCTCAGAATGTTGTGGAATGCTAACACAGGCTGCTTGCAGTGCTAATGTTCGACTAGGAAAATCCTACCACAGGTTTGCAGACTTTGCTGGCACACATGCTGCGAAAGGTCAGGGCTTGCGCTAAATGGTGCTACAACGGTGCTGGACTGGTGCTAAATGTTTTTTTCCAGCACACCACACAATTCTGATTTGTCCTGCCACGTATTCGCAGGCTACCTATTCCATTCTCTGTGCTAACAAGCCACGCTTCCAACTTATGGAGCCACCAAAATCAGAGGCTACCTTGGAAGTTGCACCCCTGACAGTGGCCGGCAGCCCTGCCCAATAGCAGACAGCCAACAGGGTCAGCACGGTGCCAACAGTAGCAGACAGCCAACAGTAGCAGCACTAGTGTCAGCACGGTGAAGAAGGTATAACTGACTCATGGTGACAGACCAATGGCTGGACGGAATCTCAAATAACGCGCACTCAGGCGGTACTAACGGTACTTGGCAGGATTAGATGCACGTGCTCTGATACAGTGCTGGCACAGATACAGTGCTCTAATACAGTGATGGGTCGTCAGTGCTTTGCCAGGCCAGTCCGGGGCATGAGATATGGTACGCTCAGGAAGCACTGTGCTCTGGCTGGGGTGATGAATGTCAGGCACACTATATATATGGTTACGGGCACCCAATCATCTGGTTAGCATGTACTAACGCTGCCTTGTCACGATGCGCAACCGACTGGGTTGAGTGTCTGGTTGGGCCAAGTACGGAATTACGGAGTAGTGGCCTTTCAGAAATGTCCACCTTCAGTTGTCTTGAGCCAGGCAGGCACTACAATTGCCAACGAGGCTTCCTATCGGATGCAGCCACGGGTTAGCACTCACCAACTGAAGTGAAGACGCTGCCTTTTGATGTAACGGCCTCTCCAAGCCTTCTTCGCCTGCCTTGCATGCATGGAACGGAACCTGAAGCACGCATGCAACGGAACCTGAAGCATGCACGGAACGGTACCTGTTAAATTCATGACACGGGACCAGAAGCATGCGTGGATCGACACTTGGAAGCATGCATGAATGGCACATGTGGCGTGCATGGAACGGCTCCTGCCGCATGCCCAGAGCGGTACCTGTTGCTTGCATGGAACGACACATGCTTCATGTCTGGAACGGTATTTGTTGCATTTGATGGCACATGCCTCATGCAATAAAGGGTAGTTGTTGCAGAGACAGGTCAGGAACCTACGTGCCGCCAACATCAACAGGGTTAGCAGTGGTGAGTTTTCAGGCTGAAGATTACAAAAGTTGCACGCTTGGGCCTTGGACTACCGTCCAGAAACACGGTGTGCGGCCTCTCAGAGCACTGGTGACCTAGCGCCAGACAGCCCATGGTAAACTCGCCAGTTGCTGCCAGAGCTCTTGCCCTGAGAACGACTGTTCGTGGCTGGATGATTACATGAGTGCACGGGAGGATGAAGCAGTTTTCCTGCATTAATTGTCGCCTGTCATGCGCGCACAGTCTTGCCGTTCCGATCCATATGATTACCTTGCGACCCACGGGACACTATGCAATGGTGTCGATACTGTCGATGTCTGGGGCGACGTTGCTTGGTGTACTTACAAGAGGAGATCCCTCGGCAAGCTTGTTGGTTTGCATTCCCGCCTAGCGGGCGGTTGCAAGCGCTTTACTGGCATGCAAGCCAGACGAAGCTAATTGTGGGCAGAGCCTGCATTCGAAACAAGTATCTTCCCTCTTGTGAGTAAGTCGCTCCCAACAATGACAGTATCAACACCATTGAGTGTGGGTCGCAAGGTCCGTCCAAGGTCAGATGGTCCGAAACGGCAACACTGTGCGCGCAAGGCCAGGCAACAATGCAATCCAGGCAAACTACCTCATGCTTTCGCGTACTCATGGCTCATCATCCAGTCAACTGCGCAATCGTTCTAATAATGGTAACGGTCTGGAAACAACTGGGGAGTTTACCACAGCTGCCTGGCTAGACTCCAGGCTAGGCCAGTAACAAGTCTAGTGCTCTGAAAGAGCGCAGTCCGTGTTTTTGGACGGTAGTCCACGGTCCCGGCATGCAATTTTCGCAGTCGTCAGCCAACTACGCGGTCAGCATGGTAATGCGGAATCAACCACTGCTAGCCCTGTTGATGCTATCGCCATGCAGTTTCCTGGCCTGTGTCTGTAACAACTACCTTTGTTTGCATGGAGCATGTGCCACAGCATGCAACAAGCACCGCTCCAGAGCGCTGGATTTGTTAGTTGTCTAGCCTGAAGTCTAGCCAGGTAGCTGGTTGAAGAGTGGAGGTAAACTCGCCAGTTGCTGCCATAGCTCTTGCCGTCTGGATGACTGCCTGCGGCTGGCCTGTCGCCTGTGGCCTGTCGCCTTTTTGGTCCGTCTGATAACCTTGGACGGACCTGACGACCCACGGAACACAAATGGTGTTGCTACTGTCATTGTTCAACGCGGCGTCGACTGATATGTTAACAAGTGGGAATCCTTGTTTCAGATGCAGACTCTGCCCGCAAGTAGATTCGCCTGGCTTGCATGCAAGTAAAGCGCTTGCAATCGCCCGCCAGGCGAGAGTGTAAGCCCACAAACTTGCGCAGCTGGGTGTGCTCGCGACAGCATTCGTGTGCTTTGGGTTGGTTTGAAAGCAAGCGTTGACCACACCAATCCCAGCGCGGTCTATCTCTCTCCTGTTTGTTTCATTTGTTTCATGCGGCATGCAAGCAAGTCAACAACCTGACAGCTCACTGACGTACAAGCACGTTAGCTCCGGCACGTGCTTCATGCATGGAGCGGTACATGTAACTTTCGTGAAACGAAACCTGACGCACGCATGAAATGGTACCTGTTGAAGGTCAACCCAACTCGGTAGATTCATCGAGCCAACTATTAATGCTGTTTCAATCCAAGCCGTTGGTCAAATTAAGGCGTTGTTCTACTTCAAGTGCATCAGATCGGGTTAGGCGAGATCTGGTGAAGAAGATGTTTACCGCACACACCACAGTATACCCAAATTACTCTTTGCAACTACAACACTCAGCGCCAACACGGGTTCCTGGCGATATTCCCAGGAATTGTCCCAGAACTGGCACTTACTTCTTTTTTTGCTGTTGTTCTTGTTACATTGACGCCTAGCTGATCTAAAGCAGAACCAAACCATTGCGTTTTGAACCTCATCACACCCGCTGTGGAAGGACTGGCACACATTACGTAACGGCTATGCCTTGATCAAAGGCTGCCTTGCTCCGTGAGTGGATATGATAAAGCGTGAGTGGACAGAGAGTGGCTCCTGCAGCAATGCAATCAGTGATGCCTGCGCCCTAGCCTTCATAATGCACAACATTCATGCTAGAGCAGGCAGGCGGACGCCTGCACAAAGCGCCAGTGCACAATAGTCACGATGGAGAATAGTCATGATGAGCAGGTGCATGCACCAGAATAGCTGTTTGTTTTGATGTCCTTTGAAGGCACAAAACCGCACGGTTGAAGGCATGTTCCTTGGCGTTGCCAGCCGGAATGTGGGCAGAATGCACGCTCGCGTTGTGTCAACGGCCCTCCACGTTCCGCAACGAGCAATGCTGACTACTTATCATGCTGATTTCAGTCCTTCCACCAGAGCCAGCACCTCCTTGGCTGCAGCCAGCTCCTCACTTTCAGCAGGAATGTCCTGCTCATTTTCTCTCTGCATCATGGCAACATGCATGCTCTGGCATGTTGGGATCAGAAACGGCTGGCAGTGGCAGCAGGTGGTGTCGGTGTCATTGCATGGCGCGGAATCAACTGGAGCCCAGGATTCAAGTGTAGAGCGCACAGTTCAACAGGAATGGTGAAAAATGCTACGAAACCTACTTTATGGTAGGCCGTAGCTGTCAGGAGTGGCCTGCTTGTTGAGTCACCTGCCATGGTTGATTCAATTCAATTCAGTGTGGAATTAGCGCAAAGCCTAGCAGCAGAATTGTTATCTTCAATAAGCCTTGGGCAGGTTATGATTGCTCCAGGTACCTTGTGGGAAGCCCAGCCTGACAAGTCACATTGTGCAGTCTCGTCAGGTCATTTGCAACAGCAACCCAAGCTGAAGCACTTGCAATGCATCCTCCTGGGCCTGTTGTGTTGCACTTGGTCTCACCAGGTAAGTCTGCAAGTCAGAGAAGGCGGCTTCCAGGCGTTGCTGGGTCTCGGGTACCATCATCGCGGCCTCATTGAGAACGTTCTCCTACATGGTATCAACGACAGGCTAATGTAGGGAAAAGGCACACCAGTGCATGGTGGCTAATATGAGGCATGAGCATCACAGTGCACGCAGGCAGTGAGCTTCCAGCTCTGGCACATGATCTCCCTGGCTGCGCCAGGATGTGCCGCATGAGGAAAGACGGTAACACACCGCTTGTTTCAAGTCATGAGCCTCGGCGCCTTCTGCCTTCATCTTGTCCACTTTGGCCTGCTCCTTGTCGCGCTCCTTCTCGTACATGGCCAGCTCTTTCTGCACCCGCTTCAGTGCCGAGGTCTTGACCTTTAAGCTTTTGATCACTTCCGCTTGTGCCATGGTTGCTTCAGACTGAGACTGCTGCAATCAGGTGTTAGGTATCACAATATGACAATCGCGGTCGAGCACCTGCTGAGGTTTAAAGAGCAGAGTGTGGTAAGCAGCGAGAAGAGATCACGATTTACGGCTTCCTGCCACGCAAAAATCTTTCCCGGCACATTTGAATTCTGCGTTACGACGAACTTTACTTGTCTGTGTATCTCGTGATGCAAGGCACACCTGAACCTCCGGGAGCGCCAGGCTTCACCAGATCCAGTCATCACAGGTTGGATTCGTGATTTTGTTCCCTCGTCGATACTTCCACCATTCCATCAATTGCAGCCTGCTATCTCTGCCTTAAACACGGGGTGCATGCTCCCAAGCAGCTGAATAGAAGTAGTCAGAAGTTCCAGCGATTGCCATCATCTGCTAACATGGCAACACCTGGGCATCAGCCAGCCCATGGTGTGCTGGATATTGGTAAACTGCGACAGCGGTTAGATGCAGCAGGACAGAGCCACGTGCTGGATGATTGGAGCCTGCTCTCGGAGGATGAACAGCAGCAATTGGCAGCAGACATCCAGGTGTGATGCGAGATTGCTGGGCCTGGGGGGTGAGCATGCACATGCACCCATCCTGAACTGGTGTTGCACCTGCGGAATGCCAAGCACGCATGCATCAGGGTTACGGCTTACCTGAAGCAGATCAGTGCAATCTACCTGGCAACTTGACGCACGAATAGGACACTCATGTGTCATGCACGTATGGGTCAGCAAAACTACTAAAACAAAAGCAAGAGCTTGATAGCAAATGAGTCAAGCACCCCAAAAAACAGCACAAGGCAGGTCGCTACTGCTGCTTCATGTGTGTCTAGTTACTCAGTTGCTGAACCCCAGGTCCACAATAGCACACTCTGTGTGGCCTACTCAGCTGCTGAGCCCAGGCCCACAAAACATCCATAGAACAGTATCAAGGCACGACAGGCTGACATTGGCTGGGCACATCAGGTTATTCAATTCGGTCCACGTCACTCATGCTACCTGGGTATCAAACACGCCTCTCCATGCTTGCAGAGGTTTGACTTTGGGTTTGTGAAGCGTGTGTTCGAAGCCAGCATGCAAGCTGCCGATGCCACAGGTTGGTTTCAACACATTCCATAACAGTACCCTAGACGCCAATAGGCGTGCTATCTGTTATTGGAGCTCCATGCAATGCCATGCATCAGCAGACACCAGCAGCATCGACTCTTCTGCATAGTCTGACGCCATGCACTCATAACACATGCGTCACCTTCCAAGCTTCGCACCACATTGACTGATCTGTCATGGCTGCTCAACATCAGCCTGTCCACCCTTACTGCCCCAACAACCACTCGGCTGCGTTTTGTTGTCCTTGTAAATCGTTACAGATGCAGCCAGTGCTACTGCGGTCACCCCTTGTACCGACGTGCTAAGTCTTACAGTGAGTAAGCCGCTCATTCACATGCCTCCCCTGCTTGCATCAGTTTGTTCCTGTATGACTGCGTCTGGCACCGTCTGCGTTTCCTTGTACGCATGCCAGCTGCACTGCCATTGAAATCTGAGGCTGCATGACTGAGCCATGGTCTCCTAAGCCAACGGGCACCCCGAGGTTTTGGCAAACGTGTGCAACTCTCTAATCTGGATGCAAATAAACCACTCTTCTGTGGATGTAAACTGTTGTATCATTTATTTTCCGACTCAAACTCAGCACGTGTGAACAGTCCAGTCAGCTTTCAGACAATGCGTGCATGCCATCTTGTACACAGGATGGCACTGATGACGAGCGGAGTGCATGGCGGCGGCATGGCTTGGATCTGCTCGCTCAGGTGCTTTGAAGGGATGGCGCTGCATGCAATGGGGTCCAAAGCTGATGGCAACCGTGGACAGGTCATTGCTCCACTGTGCTCCGCCAGACAGTTTTGTACACAAGTGACAAGGGGGCCATGGGCTACACGTCTAGCAGCACGGTGTCAAGGAGCACTGCTGGCATCAGAAGCCTCACAGTTCAGTCTGTCCGTTGTGCTGATTGTAACCGGGCCAGTTATGCCACTGTTTCCTGTTACCTCTTGCCACTGCATGGCTTCTGTGCATGCTGCCATGCGCAGGGCAAGGTGGCAGTTCTCCTGCTCGCCGGCGGTCAGGGCACACGGCTGGGCAGCAGCGCGCCCAAGGGGTGCTATGACATCGGCCTGCCCTCACACAAGTCACTCTTCAGGGTGAGACGAGAAAGCACATGACGTCCTACAACTCTGCGGCTAAGCCATCCAGGCGACTTTGGGTGGTGTCTGACAAAGCTTCATTTCAATTACCGGGGCGCACGCAACAGAGTTGTTTGACAGCTGCGACACTCCTCTTACCGTAACCGGCTGTCACAAGCAGCACCACGACTAGAAACATGATCACAGCCAATGCGCACCTGTACAGGAGCAAGCATACAGTGGACCCCCAGGGACGCCTTGAAAGCAATTCAAAACATATATCTTAAATCTCCTGTGTGAAAAACCAACCCAGGACATCCAGACAGGCAGGAACTGGACTATCTACAAACGCTCTCCTGGTTCGCTTCAACCTAGGGCACATCTTGACTTCTATGTGTGTGTGTGTGTGTGTCAACCTGTGCACATGCAGTTGCAAGCCGAGCGAGTCTTGCGGTTGCAACGCCTGGCTGCACAGCATGCCACATCCCGCACCCCACCACAGGCCGCCTCCGCACGCCCCCTGCGGTGGATCGTCATGACCAGCCCCTTTACGCATGAAGACACGTTGGCACACTTCAGGGAGAACGCATTTTTTGGACTGAAGGAGGATCAGGTGGGCGTTGGGGTAGGGCCTGGTCAGGTGCTCTCTTATGCATATAATGGGAAGCTTGGTCATCCTGAGCATTTTAGCTCAGAGTCCGACTTTCAGGAACTTTGCAGTTCATCAGCACATGGCATAATGTGATGGTCCGACCGGTGCTCGAGACATGAAAACGGTAGCCGGCGGGCCTGCGGTGCCGCGGCTGAAACAGTTCACAGTTGAGGACTTTCAGCTGTTGATGATGCCTCTAATAGTTTCGCCATGGGCCGAGGAGTCAACCACGTGATGGAGTTTGTGGCTGCCATGACGCAGGGTTGGCCAGTAATACAATACCGATGCTTATTTGCGCTTCATCAACAGTCATGCCACATGTGCGTCCACTGGCTTGCGTACAGATCACATTCTTTCAGCAGGGCTCCCTGCCTTGCCTCACAAAAACAGGTGAATGTGGTCAAGGCTTGATTGAAGGGTAGGCATGCCTGGGCTGCGAGCTATTCCAGTGCCGGAACACCCAGCAAACATGACGATAGATCTTCTCATATCTTGAATCTGGCGACAGTCAGCCGGAGCAGTTGTGGGCGCATGCAGCTGGTCTTGGAGCCATTAGCAGTGGTTCAGTGGGTTTGGACCTGCCCGCTAGGACGGACGCGCTGATTTTAATTCACTCTTATTCTTGGCCTGCTTGGAAGTGCATAGATAGATAGATAGATAGATAGATAGATAGATAGATAGATAGATAGATAGATAGATAGATAGGTTACACCATGGGGGTTCATGCACCAAGTGCGATCGTTAGCCAGCCATGCAAAAGATGAGGGTGGGTGCCTCCAGACCCAACTGAAGGAATTAGAAGTTTTCAGCTGAAGACGCGGAGCGTGAGGTTGTGGTGTGGGTGTGCCCCGCTGCAGGCCGAGTGATCCTGGCCACCCCCGCCAGCATAGCTAAGGCGCCCGATGGCAATGGCGGCGTGTACATGTCCCTGCAGGCAGCGGGGGTACTAGACCTGCTGGAGAGGGAAGGTATGCGGCTGGTGCCTGGCCACACCACACCAAGTCTGCATGTCTTGCCACCACGTGTGCGTGGAGCATGTGTGTTCAGCATCAGGACGCGGTGAAATGGAGCATGTGTGTTCAGCATCAGGACGCGGTGAAATGGAGCATGTGTGTTCAGCATCAGGACGCGGTGAAATGGAGCATGTGTGTTCAGCATCAGGACGCGGTGAAATGGAGCATGTGTGTTCAGCATCAGGACGCGGTGAAATGGAGCATGTGTGTTCAGCATCAGGACGCGGTGAAATGGAGCATGTGTGTTCAGCATCAGGACGCGGTGAAATGGAGCATTGAGAGAAAACAAACTATACAGGCGTCTCAGGCCCTCTGTGCAAGCTCGTGCAAAGCCATTATCATGATTAGGGAGTCAGCCAGCCCATGCCACGCATGGTCACATGCAAGCTGCCCCTTCCATGTTGTCATGCATGTCATGCATGGGTGCATGGTCACATGCAAGGTCACATGCAAGGTCATGCATGGGTGCATGCTCCGTGTTGCGTCACCATGCCATGTGCATGGACGTTTCAATTCGCTGGACAGCCTCATGTCCTGTGCCAGTGTCTAGTTGAAGTGCGACATCTTGGTAACATCGACATATCGTACAGTAACGTTTGAGCAGGAGTTCTAATGCAAAAAGCCACGTATCAGCCTTCACTTGGCCTCTGCATGACCCGCTCCTGAGCACGTGAATGCATGCCCTGCTATCTGGCCATGCTGCACTAATCATTCATGTCTCTGATTCGCCCAATCCATGGTTATCGCTCTTCCCAGGTGTGGAGGCGCTTGACTGCTACTGTGTGGACAATGCCCTGGCCCGGCTCGGTGACCCACTGTTTGTCGGGTACTGCCACTCAAAGGGTGCCCAGGTGCGAAGAACAGTGCACATGGTACACGGCAGCAAGGTCTAGTCAAGGGCTGGCAAGCAGCAGCGCCTCTTTGGCGCAACAACACATCAAGAACGTGCTAATCAACGTGGGTCTGGAACATGGGATTGCAGGGTTGGCAAGGCGCAGCACATCCTTGATCACACCGCAGCTTCTGATGATGTAACCGAAAACAAAGTGAAAAGCAGGCCCGGGTGGAAAACGGGCAGTCAGGGTGCGGGTGCACGAGTCTCTAGGGCTCTACTGCAGCAATGGGGGTAGCCAAACCCGCTCGCTCGGTTCGTTGTCGTCGCTGCCTTGTAGGAAACCCAAGGCAACTGCTGGTGTGTGGCAAACTTTGCTTTTAAATGCAGTTGCTAGATGGCCCACCTGCCCAGTGTGGACTCGAGCATTGCTGACTGCAGGTTGGGGCACGAGTGGTTGCCAAGGCTTATCCTGAAGAAAAGGTAAGAAAACAGTGCAGCACTCAGTAGGGCTCCTCACGTCAACAATTGACTGCGCCCAATAGCAATGAAATTCGATACATGCCTCTACTACCATAAAAACACCTGCGTATTTGACAGGTGGTTCCAACCCCGCATTTTCATGAAATCAGAACACGAAAACACCAGGACACCCAGCTACTAGGCTAGCAGGTAAGGCCGTCAGGTTTGTGTCACAGAGTGTCAGTGTATTGGTGGGGCTTGGTTGCTTGTGTGTGCAGGTGGGCGTGTTTGCAAAGCGCGGGGAGGCCACATGCGTTGTGGAGTACTCGGAGATGGCACCTGAGCAGGTGGGAGCCAAACGCAGATGCATTGAGATAGAAAGGCAAATACGTACAAAAAATGAGTACCTGAATAGATGGCTGGAGCAGGGCAGGGGAACGGGCGGATAGGGTGGCGCGCTGTGAATGCTAGTCTTGATGACCATTCGCACCAGTGGTATTCCAAGATGGGGTGGATCAAGGCTCAGCTTCCTGGCTGGTGATTTCGCCCAGCACACCTTGGAATGCCGCACCACGCGATCTGATCTACTGTTGACCGGCCTACCACTGGGATATGTATTGATCAAATCAGGAGGGCCCACGTGCATTGGGCACGAACGCTAGCAAGCCATGCAAGAGACAAGGCACTGGATCACTACCTGACGCTGCATTCCTTGCCAGTGCTCTCCACCCTTCGATCTACACTCCGATCTGTGGCTGGGTGACGACCTAACACTGCTCAATGTCAGTGCTTTCAACCCCTTCTTCTCAACCCTTCTTTGCATTACAACCTCTGTGCACTGCCTATTTGCTGCCGTGTGCAGTCGAGTGCTGTGGACCCTGACAGCGGCGCACTGCTGTACAAGTGGAGCAACATATGCATGCACTACTTCAGTGTGGCGTGGCTCAGACGGGTGGGCGACTCTCAATCAACAGTAGCTACAGCAGATTCCTTCAGTTGTGCCGAGCGAGATGGTTGCTCCGGGGCTAGATCCAGCGCGTCACCGCCAACTGACATGTACACATATAAGCGAGCTTAGGCTTGCATCATCTTCTATGCTAGCGAGCTTGCATACTAATGGCAAGCATTGACAGTTATGTCTCAAGCTGCCTCACATTATGTCATCACACCTTTGGTCATGGGTGGGTCCCTGTTCACGGCATTATATCAACATCTTGAGGAGCCAAGGGGGGGCGCTCTCTTTTCACACTTTTCCATGTCCGTTTCTCCTGCAGGTGTGTGGTCACCTCCAGCGCGGCGCGGCCTACCACGTGGCACACAAAACGATTCCATCCAAAGACGGTCCAGTGCAGGTTTGTGGGGCTGCACACATCGGCACGTACTAGCAATTCCTGTGGGAACTTGGGGAGCAGTTGGCATTTGGTGCACCAGACGCAGACTTGTGCCGACTAGTGCTGCATCAGAAGGGTCGCCAACCCAAGCCGTGCAGTGACCCCAGTGCAGTCAGCCAGCCTGCCACCGTTCATACCAATTGAATCATCATCATGCCATGAGTTGCACGTATTGTCCAGCCGCGGCAGTCCGGACCTGCTTGGGTTCCACCTTCCCAGGCCTCAATAGGCAGCATATCGCCTTTGGTTGGTGCCATGGAATGTCAAAACGCTACCCATGCCATGTATTGCCCTCAGGGCCTGGGTTGATGCCATTCACAGGTCAAGATGAAACCCAAGCTGCCATGTGCCTTTGTGGTTGTGCATAGGGCATCGACCCCAATGTATTGCCCAGTAGCAGTGGCAGCGCTAGATTGCCGTGGATTGATGCCATGAAAAGGTCAACGTCAAAACCCAAGTTGTGCGTGATTGTTTGTAGGGCATCAAGCTTGAGCTCTTCATTTTCGACACTTTCTCCACAGCATCCAGCTTTGCACTGCTGGAGGTGCAGAGGGATGCAGAATTTGCGCCTGTCAAGGTGCGAGGCTGCGCGAGGGCTTATACGGCTTTTGTCAGTTGAACAGCATGTGCTGAGTTGTGAGCGTAGATTGCCTGCAGAAGCTGCATAACCCTATATAGTGAGGTATAAGATTGTTTTACAGGCCGATAGAGGGCACTGAAAGCGTTCTGCATCAAAGTAAGTCCATCTGAAGGTTGGGGAAGGAGCGGCTTAAGAATGGGATCTCCTGTGTGAAAGAAGCAGAGCTCCACCACTTGTTTTTCCAACATATGTTTACCGCTCGCTCGCTTCCAAAATGTTTCAGCCAAGCAACAAGATCTATCCAATGGCACCCTCTTTGTCGTGTGTGAGTGTGTTATTGGGCAGCTGAAACCTTTGTGAGGTTTGGCAGTGCCAGCAAGACGGTGCCTGCGACACCAACGACGGCAGTGCGGCAGCTGTGATTTGAGTGCTTCAACTGTGCAAAAATGGGCGCGAGTCCTCTAGTCGTTTTGTCGCAGCATTTTACCTGCTGTCAGGGATTCACTTCAAAATATTGCCATTTTCAGTCGGTTCGAGCCAAGTTTGTATTTCACCTGGTTACAATGTGGAAGTTAGCTATGGCTGTCGAGAGCTGTCGAATGACCCCGTTAGGATCTGTTTAGGATGGGAGGGCCCGCTGGAGGCTCGGAGAAAAAAGGACGGGGTGTTCAGCCTTTTCTCCCCTCTACCCTCCTTTACTGAGGTAGTTACTCATTGCCTCATTGCGGCAGTTTGTCAAAGCCAAACGCTGCTCCGTGCCACCTTGCTGATTAACCTGTACTCCTACTTGAATGTGAAACCTGTTGACCTGCACTTCATGTCTGTACGTCACCCATGTGCATCTATATTCTTTTTTGTGCGCAGAACGCCCCTGGCAGTCGGACGGATTCCCCGGACACTGCTCGTGTTGCGGTGCTGGCGCTGGGAAAAGCATGGGTGCAGGCGGCTGGCGGCAAAGTAGCGCCAGGGGTCGGTGGTGCTGAAGCGCCGGGGGTGGAGGTCTCACCCCTGGTGTCATATGCTGGGGAGGGGTTAGAAGAGCTGGTTGCGGGCAGGACAGTGGCGCAGGGCCTGGAACCGACCCTTCAGGGTACAACAGAAACTGCCTGATTGTGAATCTTTGTTATTTGATAATGGACAGCGCAAGGTTCGCTTCAATCCAAAGGGTCCCCAAGCATTACAACGTAACAAGGACCATAAGGAATTCCTCGCATTCCGACATTTGGCGTTCTGCCGCCGCTTTCACTGTGTTCAATTCGCCTGCCAGAATGTGTCAGGGGCATCCTCGCTGGTTGAAGGCTACGCTACTCAACTCAAAATCTCTACGAACTCCTATGTGCTTGTTGTGTACGCTTTGCTTTCGCTCCACAAGTGCGACCCGTCCTCGTAGATCGCTTTCACGCACAGAATGTACTCCGTGTGTGGCTTGAGGCCTGTCACTCGGAAGCGCGTCTCCTTGCCCTGGTACGCATCCTTCACCACGCCAGTGCCGGTAGCGATCATCAGCTTGTAACGCTCGATGCGCTCTGCGTTCTTAGTAGGCGGCCTGTGGACACGTGCACAACAATTACGCACGCCCTTGTCACCACTGACTTGCTGAGGCATGACTGCGCAATGGCGTACCAGGCTGCTCGTTCAATACGTGGAAGCAAGGTCCAAAACCTTGGACTGATGTCGGCCGTGCATGACAAACCATTACCATTTCATCGGTATTTGTGCCAGCTCTGCTCTCACCGACCTCTGCGCAAGGGCTGTGCCTAAATTATACAACCTTGTGAGGTTCCTCACCTCCAGGTCAACTCAAGGCTGTTTGGCCCCAGAATCGCGTCGTCTCTCAACTCCAGCCGCTCACTCAGCCCCAGGTCACGTTTCTTGCTGTGCCGTAACCGTTCAATGTCTTCAGGAAGCGCAAATTCCATCATCTGCACGTGGGAGAAAGCAACAGCGCAGTAAGCGCAATGTGACCAAGCAATATCTTAACCTGCTCCATGCATGAGCACACGGTTTAACATAGACGGTTCAGTGCATTCTTATCATTCAAGTGTCGAGCCATCCAACACTCTTGAGTACAGTTGCCTGTGCATCCCCAAAGTCTGTGATATTGCCAATGCCAATTTAACACCTGCTCAGTTCGCACCTGCAGCTCCCACAGCTTTTCGTGCATGGATGGCTTGATCGTGTACAGCTTGTTGCCATGGAAGCACGTGTACACCGCCCTTGGTCTGAGCCAGGGAAGGGAACTGGTATACAAACCTTCGTCCAGACACTCCCACCGAGGAGAGTACAGGTCAAGGACCTGAAGGGAGAGGCCAATGAATTCAACGCCCACGTGATGCTCAATACAGATGAGATGCACACGTGCAGTTTGAAAAGCGCACAAACAACGAACAGGACATCAACTCTTACACCAAACGGTGCAGTACATCAGTGCGTGGACTTGTTCCTTTCTGCCTGCAAGCCTGCTTCTGCCGTGCTTGCTGCCTTCCCCTTCTTTCTTGCTCAGAACAGGTCAGGGCGGTACACATCCCGTCCCGTGTCCTGTGACGGGTTCCTCTGCTGTAACAAATCACTCAAACCCTTCCCCATGCACCTAGCCTGGTGCAAAAAGCTATATAGTGCACGGCATGAGTCAGGCTACAGATCATGCAAGTGATTCATCACACACTGCACCTGCAGATCTCCCAGTCGCTTAGTGCCTCCCTGTGTGCACCCGCCACTGATCAGCATGTATTTGGACACGATGCATGCCACGTGGTCCTCACGTGGCTCAGGCTGAACTCCGACCTACACACAGGGCCGCGTCAGATCGCCATTGAGTGGGCAGTCAAGAGGCCAACACATGCGGGCTACAGGCAGTGAATTGCCTTCAGCGACTCTGGATGATCATTTGCCAACCTTGCTAGCTGGAATTCTGCTTGCATTGGCTATCAAGCGTAAGATTAGTTACAATGTGCTGCCTGCGTTGATGTGTTGGTGTGTT
Source organism: Chloromonas sp. AAM2 (assembly GCA_004335635.1). Taxonomy (NCBI): domain Eukaryota; kingdom Viridiplantae; phylum Chlorophyta; class Chlorophyceae; order Chlamydomonadales; family Chlamydomonadaceae; genus Chloromonas; species Chloromonas sp. AAM2. The sequence continues at coordinate 28,049 of QAXH01001753.1, read as the reverse complement.
GCCTGATGTGATGCCTGCAAGTTGCTCACTGAGGCTGTGCCACTCTCGAGAGAACCTAGATACCCTCAAACCCCACCAAAAGTGTGGCACGATGCCTTCCTACAGCCATCCCCTGCTTGACTACGGCATTGTCCAGTGGAGTGTGCCTTACTGCATGCATCCCACACCCGAATACAGGATTAGAAGGTTGAGCGTGTGCACTCACATGCACCGCCAGGTGTGTCCAGCTGAGCTTCTCCAGCTCCAGGAACATGACGTCATTGAGCGACCGGTGGCCGTCCGACCCTCCACACAAGTATAACCGGCGCCCGTCCTCCGTAGCACACAAGCTTGCACCTGTGCATGTTAAGGAAGGCTCGATGTACAGCAGCGTGACAGGATGCCATCAACCTGCCACTATACCATCATGGAATACAATCCGCAGGCAAGGCATCTGCTGCTGGAGCTCAGTCCCTCAGTTGCAGCCCTGTAATGGTCAGCACAGCTTGGCGGCTGTGAACTAGATGCCAGACAACTGAACTCAGTTTGACTTGCTGAAGTGCAGGAACAGTCAGGCTGCCTGCTGCCGTTAATTGCCTTTCTCACCTCTTCTGGGCGAAGGGACGTTTCCAAAGCACGTGACATGGGTCCATGCGAGGCTGTCCTGGTCAAAGATCCACAGGTCCCCTAGCAGTGTGCCGTCCTCGGAGCAACCGCCAAAAATGAAAAGTTTTTCGCGGATGGCGCAGGTGGCGTGGCCGCTCCGGGCAGGGGGTCGCTCTTGACCCTTGACCTGTGGTCAGCATGCGTTTGGGTTAGAAAAGGCTCAGTCACAACTCAAGCTTACGTAAATTTCAGTCGACTGGCATCACATGGGTTTGTGCCTTGGACTTCTAAACTCATTGTGCATGACGCCAAATCAAATGGCATTACTGGGGTATGGGTTTGCTGATACCGGGAATTTGGCCGTGCAATTGGGTCTGCATTCCTTGCAACAAGAACCCGGTACAAAACCGTTTTGATGATAGCACCATAGGAAACATCCATGGGTTTAGCTTGTCCCATGTGGCTTGCCAGTCACGCACCTGAGGCATCATCCACTTCATGTTGTCCGTGTTGAGCAGCGCGACCTCTGAGCTGGGCACCTCCCCCTTGACGCCCCCACACACCAGCAGCTTGGTGCGGCCCACCACCGTGGCGGTGTGGCTGTAGGCAGGCATCAGCACACGCGCACTGCCTGCAGAGCGGGAGCACACGCATTAAGAGACAGCAGTTTTTGACAACAGTATCCGATTGGTGCGTGCATCATGCTTCATGCGTGAAGCCCTGGCCCGCGCGACTGTGCCACCATGCGAACCACTGAACCTGTTCTGCCCACTCTTGCGGTGTCACATGGTGCATGCATGATGAAACTACAAGTTTCTTCCCCGCTCCCTTGTGCGGCTTGTGCATGAAAACACGAGAGCAGCCCTCACCTGGCTTCTCCCATGACATAGTCTCTATATTGAGCACGGCCACCTCCCTGCCCACGGCCTCATGTGCGGGAGTGTTGGTCCGGCAGATGCCACCGTACAAAACCAGCAGCTTGCCGCCTGGGTACAAACGAGGAGATGGCAGGGTACTTGAGTGCGGGAACACTGACTAGTTGCATCTACAAACGTAACCCTGAGACGAGCTTTGTCGCTGTTTGCGGGCCCAATCATGGTCAAGCGTATGTTTGAGTTGACCAGGACCGAGGATTACCCTAACTGACCCTAACTAGACGGGGAGCGTTACCCAAACTAGACCTAGGTTCTTGAGGTCATCGCCAACTTACTCGCCAGGGCACAGAGGCTGTTCCATTCCCGATCCAAGGGCACGTCTCCTTTGAGCCTGGCATGGCTCGTCTGCACCAGCCAAGGTTCTTCGAACAATATCTTGAGTTCCGTTGCCGCGCTGGCCTTGAGCGTAAGCTCCTCGATTGAACTTCGTGCTTTATTCAGCTCGGTGTCACGTTCCTCCATCTGTCGCCGCAAGGCTTTCAGCTCCTCGCTTTGCTTTTCGATGAGGTCATGCTGCTTCCGAACTGCGTCCTCCAAGTTCTCCTTGTCCTGCGATGCAAACAAGGGCTTGCCTTTTTCGTGCGCTTGCACCGTTCTCCACCACAAGAATACGCCAGGAGAACATCATACCATGATGATAATGACCTGCCCATCCCTACCCTAGCCTAACCCTACCCAGGTGCAGCCTCTCAATCTCTCCTCTGGTCCATAGGAGGCCATCCATTTGATCTCCTGGCAAAGAGTGGCAATCCTGTCTGCCAGGAAACATCCCGCAGGTGCCCATCCTTACCCTAGCCTGACCCCAGTGCAGCCATCCCAAACCTTTTGAGCCTCTTTTCTGCCCATGCAAGGCCATCGTGTTGGTTGCCTTTGCTAACAAAGATGCTTGTGGACAGCACAGGTAACAAACACACCTGCAGCAGTGCTGACGCATCGTCCAGGCGCTGTGCCTGCTGGGTGTTCTGTTCTCTGAGGTTTTTGAGGTCCTCTCCAGCCTTGCCCAGCTCGGCCTCTAACCGCTCTATTTGCAGCACCAGGCTGCGCAGCTTGATTTCCTCCGCCTTGATTTGCTCCTGACGGTGGTCCAGGATGTCGGCCTGCAGGAAATGCAGGACCTTGCACGGAGTCAATGACCGCCAGGCGTGTATGCACATGAACAGCATACTGACGGCCGGACAGACGAAAAACATTGTTCAGACAGCTGCTTGGGCGCCGTTGGTGCCTTTGTTTGTAAACCCTAGATGAGGAGTCTTGCCTGTGCATGCAATGCTGACACGTTGTTCTAAGACTTGCGATACGGACACCCTGCGAATGTGTCTGTCCCCACATGTACAAGCCCGCATAGGTGATTGACCCCTGTCACTGCCCCATGGCACGCCATGATGCCTGTTCCTGCTCTACAGTACCTGTGAGCGCCCATGTCTGTACCACACAAGTGGCCAGGGGCGCGCTGGCACATGTGCCCCACTAAGCCGCCATGCATCTGCCCACAAACATGCCGTTCTTAAGTGCGTGCATGCATGCGCTTGTACGGTACTCACATAGTCTTCTGTAGCATTGCCAAGGCGAGTCCGGTAAGTATCTATTTCTGCCTTTTGCCGTTCATTCTCCGCCCGCAGTTGCCTGAATTTGTCTTGCAGGAATGAGTCTTCCACTTGCATGTCGTTCTTAGCTCGCTCCAAGAGTTTGATCTCCTCCTGGAGCTTTCTGAGGGCAGCACAGCCAGCACATTCTCGAGTTGGCACATGTGCTTTGATCCAATGGGTGTGCTGATGGATGTGTGCTGATGCACTGCTGACATGCTGTTCTTGCATGGGCGTGCGCATGGGCGTGCGCACACTACAAAAGTTGATGCAAGCTGTGCCAATGACTTTGTGCAATGCACACGCAGGTGCAATGTCCATGTGCCCATTCAGCTGACGGGTACAGGCGTGGATTAGAAGCTGTTGTTGCTGCTGCCTCCTAGTAAGTGCTGTTGATGCTGACACTGTTGTTCGTCATGGTGTGAAGAGGTGGGCATGGGCCATCATGCACAAACGTACGTGACATCATCCGACACATGTACTCACTCCGCGGGATCATCCTGTTTCTTCTTGTCATCCTTCTTAGGTGGCATCCTTGCTCAGCTGTGGTTATCGCCGCGCCACGCTCGCGGGAATGGCAGGATTCACGAACAGAGCTTAGATTGGACTTCCGCGCTCCAAACGACCTGCTTTTAGCGATGTTGTCTCCGACTTTACAAAGTCTTCCTTGCAAGTGCGCGTCTGCTACCCACGCCATCCCGTACTTGTCCGGGGCGTTTCTCAGTTTTCTTTTCAAACCTTGGTCCGGTGCCTGGCCGGTGTATGCCAGTGCGAAGATCTGACCGCACCGTTGCTAGCTTCAAGCTGCATGTGAGCCATGCTACTGTTCACCTGGCCGTTGGCCCTATGGCTGTGCACATGCCTGCATGGGGTGGCGTCAGAAGACATTAAGTCACCGGAGCTCATCACTGGGACTTTTCCATTCGCCGACATCGACATCTTTTACCAGATGTATGACAGCGGAAATGAAGGTGGGTATGTTCATAGGAGCTGGGTCCTGATGCAAGGATCAGCCGCCATACCTTCACGCATGCTGCGGATCATCTGTAGTAGTTGGCACCACATCTGCCTCAGAGGCTCGTTGTATGGCAGTCTTTTGGATGGGCTACATGGTTGGATGCCTTGGCTGCTGTGCTTCGCTGCCGGGCGTGCAGAACACCCAGTCGTGTTGTTTCTCCATGGAAAAGCCTTCACAAGCGATGTGTGGATCAAGCAAGGCAGTCTTGAGGCAGCTCACAAGCAGAAATTCAAAGCTATAGCCATCGATTTGCCAGGTCGGTGTTCAATCTGCACATGGAAAGCCCCGCATGATTGCAGGTGAAACAATCAGTTACGGAAAAAAGGCAGGCAACGTATTTATGGCACATGATTTGATTATGGCCCAGGCAGACTCACATACACGTAGGCTTGGCAGCACAGGTCTGGTGCTGCATCACGCGGCGTTGTGCCAGTGCAATGCTACAAGCAGCATGCGAGCACAGAAATGGCATAGCATTGGTGGCTTGTGCAGGGGCACAGAACATTACAATGCCCTTATGGTAGGCTGCATGGCTCGTGCCCCTGCATGATGTGCATTAGGTCGCCTGTAATGATGGGCATGGCGCCTGTAATGGGGCTCACCGTGCGCCTGCATCGCCTCCTTGGTTTGTCTCTGTATGCGCTTTCCTTACCCCATCAAACATCTACAAAACACGTGCCAGCTCAGATGCCTAGAACCAACCACGCTGCAACTTCAGCCAACACCAGCGGTCGTCTCCCACCCTTAACCAACAAACTCTCGCCGCTTCTGCGCCTGGTCACCACCCTTGACCATCAAACCTCAGCAGAACATGTGCCAACTCTTACTTGATGCCTGGGCACAACTGTGCTGCAGCGCCAGCTAGCAACAGGAGTCACCTTCCACGCTTGGTTCACAAGCTGCATTCGGTGTGGTGCCTTGCTTTGCAGGGTATGGCAGGACGAAGCACCTTCCGTACGTAGACAACAACATGCGCTCGGAGGTGGTCAAGGCAACGCTTGAGTTTGCTGTGCAGCAACGCAACCTAACCTCCGTGATGGTCACTCCCTCTATGAGCGGGTGAGTTGCTGTGCTGGTGAGTTGCTTTATTCTTCTCATGACAGAAGACGCATGTTCAATTATTGCTGGCATGCAAGTATAGTCAAAGGGGGGTCTACCCAGGGCAGTGCAAACAGGGCTGGCATGACTTGCTTGCCGGTCAGACTATGCCCACATGCCATTACCATTGCTAGCACGCAAGTATGGTACAAGGCTGGTCTATCAAGGGCAGTGCAAACGGCGTTGACTGCTGATCAGAATCAGCCCGTGGTGTCATCATGTGATATGCAGGAGATGGGTCATCCCATTTCTTGACCGTTACGGTCAAATGCTTGGCGGTTGGTTGGCTGTGGCGCCTGTGGGCGTCAAGAGCTGGGGTGGGCCCTGGGAATTCACACATAAACAGGTACAGAGCTGAGCTGATCACTGGGTGACTCACCACTGACTTCGGGTGACTCACAGACCATGCATTGTCGCCTGGTGAGGCTGATAGCAGCTGTCTGACGAGTAGTTGCAACGTTCTTCCACCCGTGTCCGCCTTTGTGGCGCTGCCCTTTGTGCGCTTGTTTGCTGCTTTGCTTTTTTTTTTTGTGAGGTCTTTTGCACTCCATGGTCAGCTTATGCCCCCCCCCCTCGATCTCCTGCACTGGCTGTACTCTGATTGTCGCGAAGGCCAGAGCCACGTTTGAAAGCATGCTCTCTGCTGGGCACCTCGTGTCCGCTAATCCAGTGCAACGTTGGATGATGCATCTGCGTTATCAGAGGCTGGCCCGGAGCAGTGAGGGATTCGTGACAGTCAGGGCTACTGCTGTTACAATTGCTGTGGCCACATCATGTAGGTTCGACTCCTGGCCATGTACGGGGACAGAGATCCTATGAAGGAGCAGGCAGACTACTTAACCAAGCTCTTCCTGCATTCAACCATGGTGTGTGGATGTGTGAACTGCATCACCACACGCACATGTTGTTGTCGCTGAGAGAAAATGGCCTAGTACGCGTAGCTTGAGCAGGCGCACGCGCCAGATACAGTTAGTCTTACACGGCAAGCTGGCAATCTTGCGCAGTTGAAGTACTTGCCGGCCCTTGTCACGAGCTTACAAGGCTTTTGAGCGCTGGAAGTCAAATGCATGAGCTGTCTGACATCAACGTACCCTGTCTTTCACGGGTGCTCAGTGGCGCTTCTTCTTGCTGTGCAGGAGATTATGCCAGATGCCGGGCATGCATGCTACGTGGACAATCGAGATGTATTCAACGCGCGTTTGTCTGAGTTTCTTCGCGTTGTAGACCCTAAGAAGAGGGTGAATGACGTGTATGCACATCGCGACCTCTGACAACCTAACTCTACCCTAGGTTTGTGGCCCGTTTTTGACAGGCCGTCCCCATTTTGTAACTTGAGACGTGGCCACTTCGTATACGACGCTCAGCGCAGCACCGCACAGCCGTGGCGTTTAGGAAAAGTGCGTGCATGTGTGCAGTGACGAATTCAATGGGATCTCACTTGGGTTCAGAAGTCAGCAATGTGGCTAGCCGCCAATGCTATCAGCTGCCACAGACCTCACACAGATGCACACTGTAAGCCGACCACGATCTGCTCGCATCACTGGCTGGTCGATATCCCCACTGCCGTGCGCTGATGCAGTGCCTGCGACATTGTGAATATAGGCTATCTGGTGCATGTGCAGATTTTGGCATCATCACGCTGTACGTGGCCAGCGTTTGTCCTTGTCCTTCCTTTAACAATGCTTGGCTAGGCTACCCCTGCTAAAGAGACAGCAAGTTCGCTTCAAATGCTTGAATCGCTCCTCGACCGACAATACGGTTTGCGTTACGGAATGGGAAATGACAGCATGCTAAGCTCATGTTTTCACACACAGCAACAGTGTGTTATCGCTTCCAGTTGATACTCTTGACACTTGCCCACCGCCTTCGTGTTCGCTGGATTCTGCTTTCGTCACGCTGACTTGGACTTCAGGTGCTCTCGCCCTCGTCCAGTACTCTAATACGGTGGCATGAGAGCGGCAGCCAGGAGGCTCGCCTTACAAGGCTGCGGAGCATGCGCTTTGCAGCATCAAAGCAGGCTGGTAGGTGTCGAACACGAACCCTTGGACATTCACCATGTCCGCAAATCTGCCAATCAGCCTCCAAACACACCGACATTTGCGTAAGCACTGAACCAAGCCCGAAATCATGTCTGAACTGGGCCGAACTTGTCAAATAACTTGTAGATTTCTAGGGCTTGGCTAGGGTTTGTTGCTCCTGACTGACTACACTACCTTTCTGCCCTGAACCCGCAGGTAGGCACGCTTGTGCTTGCCGAGAGCCGTCCTGATGGCTCTGGCCTTGCCTCATGCACACTAAACACCCTCACGGCAGCGGCTGCACTTGGCCAGCCAGTCACAGCCCTGGTGGCAGGCCACAATATCAGTGCAGCAGCTGAAGCTGCTGCCAAGCTGCAAGGAGTCACTCAGGCACGTGCTGATCCCTGCACTTGTATGCCGCACTGCATGTTCCAGCATGCCCCCTCTGGTACTGTCGGGTGCGTGTACCCCATCATGTCGTGTGTCTATGGCTGGCTGAGTGCTGCTGCGCATGAGAAAAGGTGAAAGGGCATCAAAGCAGCAGTGTGGTTGTGGCGTGCATGGCATTTGGGACGTCACATCTTGCATGAGCCACAGGGTGTTTAGGATTGCTCAGTCACACAGCTGACTCACTGTTGCAAGCAATTGTGCATGCACCATCACGCAGGTCTTGGTGGCAGACCATGCAAGTCTGGGACAGCAGCTGCCGGAGCCTTTGACAGCATTGCTCAAAGTGCTGCAGGCCAAGTGAGTCGAATGCATAATACCAACAGGTAGCTAGCTTGAAAAGTGTATATGCCTGCTAGTGCCGCAGTAAAGAACGCAGCTCTCAGACGGTTTAACAGACGGGCATCCCATGGGCAGGCTTTGTGGCCTGGTGAGGCCGGTCACACATCAGTTACGCCTGCAGTTCTTACTCGTGTAGTCCAGTCCAGTCACTTAAATCTCAATATCGATTGAGCGTGCGCTTCAGAGTCCCAAGTCATTCAGTAGCCTCAGTATTGGAGTAAAACGAAGCTTGTCTCTCTGCAGGCTGACGTTTGACTACATCGTGAGCCCCTCCTCTACATGGGGCAAGGCTCTCGTGCCTAGGCTGGGAGCGCTGCTAGGCGTGCAGCCAGTGGCAGACGTGCTCAAAGTGATGGACCCGCACACATTCGTAAGGTGGGCGATGGTACAGAACACATGCAGCCATGCAATCGCACAAAGCCCAGCCACACGCATGCACAGACAGTAGGCTTCCAAAGCACGGCACACCCATTGGACTCATGATCACCGATTTTGGTCCGTCTCCCGTCTCCCGTCTCCGGTGATCATGATTGGACTGATCAGTCCTCCCCGGACCGAAGGCCATGTAACACACACACACACACACACACACACACACACACACACATTGGACGTCGCAAGGTGATTCCGGGCACTGCAGGTTGTTGGGCCTAAGCGTCTTGTGCACCTGTTGAGCCAACGCTTACATTCTTCTGAAAAAGCGGGCAAGCATGAGCCTTGAAGTCATGTACGGCACAGGAGGTGCAGAGACACATCATCTTGATGTGGCTGTTCGCAGGCCCATCTACGCAGGCAATGCGCTGGCCACAGTGCGGTACCAGGGACCCGGGCTGCGATTGCTAACAGTAAGCGTGTGGGGCCAGCCGGGTTGAAAAGCATACTGTACGGCGACCGCGGGTGGATGTAAGAGTAAATGATGAGTCGTGCAAGCGTTCAAGCATGCAAGCACGAGAAAGTGAGAGAGCTTGAAGCATGGTTGGAGACTGCTATGCTGTACCATCCCAACCAGCTTGCTTGACACATTTCGCCCTGTTTGCGATTCCCGCCCCCGTCAGGTACGCCCATCCGCCTTTCCCGTCCCCTCCGCCCCCTCCGCCTCTCCCGCCCCGCACCAGCCGGTCTCAGCCGATGCCCTGGCGGCTGCAGAGGCCCAGGCAGCCACGGGCCAGTCACAGCTGGTCAGCAGGGAGCTCACAAAGAGTGACAGACCGGAGCTGGGATCGGCCAAGTGAGTGATGTCGTGTGCCGGAGGCACTTTGGCGGCACGCAGACAGGGCATGCTGTAAGCATCACCATGCAGCTGTACGCCTTGCTTATGTACGGCCACTTACGTTTTTGCATAGTCTGGTAGAGTGTGTTTAGGGTCAAATCGCCAGCCTCGGTACGCAGTTCCACGAATTGCTCACATGCACGTCCACACGCCTTTCTGCACAGTGGACTTGTTCAAAGCTAGTGGTCCAGTGGACTTGTTCAAAGCTAATGGTCCGGTGGAGTTGTTCAAAGCTAGTGGTCCGGTGGAGTTGTTCAAAGCTAACGGTCCGGTGGAGTTGTTCAAAGCTAGTGGTCTGGTGGATTTGTTTAAAGCTAGTGGTCCGGTGGAGTTGTTCAAAGCTTGTGGTCTGGTGGAGTTGTTCAAAGTTAGTGGTCCGGTGGAGATGTTCAAAGCTTCATTGTGCAAGCCTTTCCGCCCTGCAGCTGCAGCTGCGTTGAGCCGTGGCGTGTGCGCCTTGCAGGGTTGTTGTGTGCGGGGGCCGTGCGCTCAAGTCTGCTGATAACTTCCGCATGTTGGAGAGCCTGGCGGACGCGCTCGGGGGTGCAGTGGGCGCCTCCCGGGCAGCAGTGGACGCGGGCATGGTGCCGAACGATTTGCAGGTGATCAGCGGATCAGCAGCAGCAGCAGCAGTAAGGTTGGGGCTGGCATGTGCAGCACATCGGTGAGGACACCGGTGAAGCTTGATGGGTCGGATGAGGTTGCAAGGAACACCCCTGTTTGTTCCTGACATCTGACGAATTGCATGCTTCTGATTCAACGGCATGCAGATTGGTCAGACCGGCAAGGTGATAGCGCCAGACCTGTACATCGGTATTGGCATCTCCGGGGCAATTCAGCACCTGGCGGGCATTAAGGATGCAAAGGTCATTGTGGCAATCAACAACAACCCAGAGGCGGAGATTTTTCAGGCAGGTGGTGCACGCTCAAGGGCGCAACTGACAAGAGTGCTGGGATGTTATGTCCGCGGCAAGGTATCCATCGTATCCAGCTCAAACTGGGCAGTGACAGTCTCCGAAGTAAAAACAATAGCATCGGCCGCCTATATGCGTGGCCAGTAGAAAGGATTACTTGCCAGCATAAGCAGCATGACCGTGCATGCGGCAGCTGGACGTGCTACCCTGGCCCATTTGCAAGTGAAAAAACTGCATTGAAAATCACCGCACACAATTGTTATGACAGTTGTGCGGCGTTTGTCACGCATGGCCGTTTGGCAGCTTTCAGACTCTGCCTCAAGCTCAGTTCTAGTCTGCACCTTGCTTCCCGTCCATCACAATGTTGTGGAATGCTCACACGGGATGCTAGCAGTTCTGATGTGCGGCTCAATCACAGGGTTAGCAGGCTGAGCTAGCACACATGCTTTGGTTAGGGCTGGTGCTATATTGGTTCTAGATCGGTGCTGGAACCACCCCATACCGGCTACTGGTAGCACACTGAATGTGCCACACTGTCCTGATGTTTGCAGGTCGCTGATTATGGCTTGGTGGCAGACCTGTTTACTGCCATACCCGAGTTTGAAAAGGAAGTCAGAAACCTCAAACAGAAGTAGATCGGCTTGGATGCTGCACGGATCGGCTGCAGATGCTGCTGTGGACGCAGCCAATGATCCGCAACCCAATGACTAGAGCAGTCAAGTGGAGGTTGCTTGCCGCTGGACAGTGTCTTCCAATATTGGTAGTTAACAGATCCCAAAAAAAAGAAGTTTGCCAGCAGCCTTGCACCTGAGGTTGAAGGACTTGGATGTAACGCCATTGACGCCAGAGGCCATGGCAGAAGAGAAGCCACAGCAGACGGTGCAGTGGAAGTTCATCCACCTGCAGTGGAAGTTCACCCTGTGTGTGATTGACACACACACACAAACACTGATACACATGTTTTGGCTGACACACACCGGTTCCATCATCAGTCCCAGGAATTGTCCCAGGAATTGTCCCCGAGGTTCACCCTATTTTTGATTGACGCACACACACACACACACACACACACACACACGCGTGTATGTGCTGAGACACACCGGTTCCAGCGTCAGTCCCAGGAATTGTCCCAGAAATGGCAAACTTTTTTTTTCATGGGGTGCAATTCCTCTTGCAGTTTAACCCTATAGGATGATCGGATACTGGGACGATCGGAAAGAAGGCATGTCGCTGTAGATTCTTCATGACCGCTGCACATCCTGATCAGACTGGATCATCCAGTCATGCAGCCGTGTGTTGAGTTTGTCAAAATCCAGTCAAAACGCAAGAACTGTCCCAGAAATGGCAAACTTCTTTTTTTTTATTCGTGACTATGGCTATGGAAACATAGCTATGGAATGAGCTGTAGCTGTGCACGAGGCATGGCATGAAGTAGCATGACGGGAATACAATTCCAGCAGCAAATACACGGATTACAGTGCTGCATGATTAAACCGTTCGCTCTTGCCACAAATGGCCTTTGCTGCGTTGGCATGGCGGGTTGGATGATGCATGGAGGGACATGCCAACCACACCAAACAGCACGAAGAAACGTGGCACATGTGCAGATTTTGTTCAGTAAGGTGTGAGTGCACACCACTAGCACGCCACACACAGGGATTCATGATTGAATCCTCATCATGTCAAGGGGAATTCAACCGAGTCTGCAAGGGCAGTCAGTGTCTTGAAAATCAAACAGTTGGAATTGGCTGAGCATCAGTTGTCAAGTTTCAATTCTGAAATGTTCATTCCAGAGTCTCAGGTCTGACCAAAGCCATTCTGTGCCTCAGTATTAGAGTTTGACATAGAAATCCCATCCCCGTGGGTGTGTTGAGAAGCAACTTGTGAGTCAGGTGTTTATCAATGCCTCCGTTCAATGCTGATGCAGAACTATGCAATGCCATAGCGTCTTCGCACACAGACGTGCTTTTGGCCCTGCTTGAATGCCTGGCCAAAGAGGCATTTCAGGGCCATTTCAGAGTCGCAAAACAGGGTCCAAATCGCCTTTTTAGAGTCTCAGTCTCACAATTTCTAGGACACTGCTGTGCATGCTGCAATGCCACAGAGCGTCAATTGTTGACTTGTTCTTGAAGGTTTGAACGAGGTACCCTTTCGTATACGTGCCTGCCCTCTCGAGTGCTGCTACGTCAGCCACATGCACTACCTGGGCAGCTGCAAGGAGAGAGTGCAGACCTACTTCACTTAGCCAGCCCGCTTTACTTGCACCTCATCCATGGAACGTAGAGCTCGCACATGCTCAACTCCACACCGGCTCGCTGAGTGCCCAGGATATGGACTCACTGCTCGTTGGTTCTTACATCCGCAGCCCTAAGTTAACGACACTGGTTACAGTCAGAGAACGCTCTGCAGCTCTGACTGCTGCATGACACCACTTGCATGAACAGCTAGCCATGTGCATCACGTGCTTAGCCGCCTAGCTGAGTGTCCGCCTGAGCGTCTCGCTACCCGCACCTACTCCTGCGCAATTGACATTCAGCAAATCCACGATCAAAACACGAGATACAGATCAACATGCCCACCAACTGGGCAGACGATGTGGAGGAGGAGGTGGCTGCGGTAAGTGCCGCTTTCTTAAGCTTTCTTATCCAGGCAGTGCCGTTCTTTTACATCGAAATGCTTGGTTTGCCTGCAGGGCACGCATGACGTCAACGGGCCCCCTCCAGTGGAGGAGTTTCCAAGCCTGGCCCAAGCAGCCAAGCAACCCCCAAAGCCTCCTGCCAAGAAGAAGACCGGAAAGAAGCTGACCATGGCAGAGATCATGGCCATGGCAGAAACTCCGGCACCTCGCGCAGCCTTTGGCAGTGGTAGCAGGCGCGATGGCCCTCCTACAGACCGTGAGCTTTTGATGAGCCTGCCCACGGCCTCCCGGGGCAAGGTGGAGGGTGAAGAAGGCCCACCTGGCCTTGGCGGGGGCTTTGGGGGGTACGGTGGCGACCGTGCAGGTGAGGTTTCAAAACGATGCGTTGTTGGTGTAGAGATCTGGTTTTCTTTTGGCTTGTTCGTAGAATTGCACCTTGTCTTCGCAGCTCTGAAATCACAGCCGTATTTGTTTGGTTATGAGACCAGCTATGTTGTCATGCGATGGTTTGCATGGGGTTCAATTGCTTGCACAAGTTCCGCCATGTGCACTTTTTCAGCCTTGCAAGCCCCACCTGCTTGCAGGCGCGGGTGGATTTGGTGCCCGACGTGATGATCGTCGTGAAGGGGGTCGTGAACGCGGTGGTGACCGGGATGGTGACCGCGAAGGCGGGTTTGGACCGGGTCCATCCCGTGCCGACGAGGTGGACGACTGGGGCTCCACCCGCACATTCCAGGCCAGCGCAGGTGGTGGGGGTGGCTTTGGTGGCGGGCGGGGTGGGGGTGGTGGCTTCCGCGATCGAGACCAGCCCAGGGAGCCTAGGGCATACGGGGCAGCAGACGAGGTGGCCGACTGGGGAAGCACCAGAAAGTATGAGCCTTCAGCGCAAGATGACCGACGGGGTGGCTATGGTGGCCCTGGGGGATTCAGGGATGCTGCACGCGACGGTGGTCCACGCCGTTTCGACGGTCCACCGCGCCCCAGCGACCGAGCTGACGCCGAGGACCAGTGGTCCCGTGGCCGGGAGTTCCAGCAATCAGATCGCCCTGGCTCACGGGGCACCTCTGGCAGCAGGAACTTTGGCTTTGGTGGCGATAGGGACGTGCCTCGCAGTGCTGCAGACAACGAGGACCGGTGGGCCAGGCGCCAACAAGAGCAGGCTGACGTCCCCCCGCCCACCGCCACCGCACAGGCTGAGCGGCCGCGCCTCAAGCTTGCACCCCGCACAAAACCTGTTGAGGCGCCACCTGCCCCAACCCTAGCTCCTGTAGAGGAGGCTCCGACTGCCCCAGCAGCACCCCCCTCAGTCTGGGCGGCCAAGCCTCGCCCTGCTGCTGCCAACCCCTTTGGTGCAGCGCGCCCACGGGAGGAGGTTTTGAAGGAGAAAGGCATTGACCCCACCCAGCAAGAGGCGCAAGAGCTGCCGCCCCCGGCACCAGCTACACAACAGCCCTCAGCAGCAGCACCAACAGCCCCACAGCCTGAGGCGAGCCAGCCCGCTCAACAGCCGTCCTCATTTGTCAGGTGAGCCAAATCGCCAAAGAACCAGGTGTGCGCATGCCAGGGAGTCAGGCGGGCTGCCATGTAATATATGTAGCAGTATTCCAGGACTTGAAATCATTTACTACAGCTGTGCAGGCCTGTGCAGTTTACTCGCACATGCCTGGGACCTGTTGCAGTCACTGAACTGCTGAACTCAAGTTGATGATGCATGCATCCGTGCGCGCACATCATATGATTCTGCCGGGCACACTCATCATTACACAAGGCATTGTTGCCAAGTGCACAAGAGCCATTTGTGCGGAACTGTCAAACGGGCACTGGATGGTTGGACTCTGTTGTACATCACGTTAGTTTTTCATTGCACCAGAACCAGGCAGGCATGGTTTTTACGACATGACGCCAGTTTGCATGGTTGTCATGCCAGCTGGAGGTTTGCAATGATGCCAACGCACCTTAAGCATGCCATGTGTTGCTGCGTGTGCCACACCTTGCCACACAGCAATTGTACTGCCACATGTGCTGCACCTTGTGGTCAGCTGCATACGTTTCTAATGACATGCAAACTTTGAATGACAACGTTGAATGTGTGAATCGTGTTCGCAGCATCGAGTCCAAGGAAGAGGTGGAGCTCAAGGATAGCATTGCTGAGATGCACCGTGAACTAGAGGCCTTAAAGGAAGAGGAACATGCAGACGAGGACGAACAAGCGGAGATCCAAGCTGCCATTGAGCAGGCCACCATTAAGCTGGGCGAGTTGCGAATTGAGCGGGAGGCCATGGAAGCTAAGGCCCGGGAGGAAGCAGCACAAGCAGAGTTGGAGGGCGGTAGCTGGGTCCCAGCTAAGGTTAGCAGCAAGGCGGCAGTTAAGGCAGAAGCACCAGCTGTAGCTCCAGCTAACGGGGCAGCTAGCCCAGCAGCGGCGCCAGCGGCCAGTGGAGACAGGCGATCAGGGGGTGGTAGGGGTGGGGCAGGTGGGCGAAGCTCTGAAACAGGGACAGGGCAGGGTATGTCAGATTCTCGGCCTGCACCACGTGGGGTGGCAGCTGGTGCGCCCAATGTGGAGCGCAAGTGGTGAACAGTGATGAGTGCGGAATGAGAGGCAGTGAGAACAGCAGCAGTGGTGCCTGCTGTTGAGTGCAATTAGTAGTCTGGAACATCAGAACGTCAATTGCCTAACGTTCCCAGGTGGCGGGGCTGTGCAATCGAGTAGCTTTCTGCATCGTTTTGGGATTAACTCGCTGAACATTTTCAGCTGAACCTTGTTTTGATGCTTGTTTGGCACGTGGAGCGCGTGAAAAGTAAGTGAATGCCAACGGTTGACTGCAGCTTGTTGCAGCTGCTGACAATATCAAAGTCTGCGGTTGACCTTGCCCACTAACCGCAGGCATTTTCCAGGCTTGCATGCTGGTGTCCAGTTGTGCGATTCCATCAAGTTCTACTTCTGCAAGTGTTGCTGTCAGAAAACACAGCTAGTGGCTGCCTTTACTTCCCATGTCAGCTGTCCGCCGCTAAGTGGTCACGACAATGCAGCTGAAGCTTTATGTTGACAATGTCGCCCCACGGATAGCATTCTGATGACTTGTAAGACATTGATGTTGAGCGACAGTGGGCATGGGATACTGAGCTGACTGTCTCTGTTGACGGCCTTGTACCTTCACGTGCCTTGTAGTAGAGCAATTTATGGAGTGTCTAAATGGAGGATGGCAATGTGAGAACGAGGACACTTACAGGCCGAATGCTGCCATTGTTCCCTTGTGCAGACAGCTCCAGCAAAAGTTGAACAACATGAAGTCAGTGCATGAAGCACCATGGCAACGACCACAACAGTGCCACACCACAAGCACAATGGGCACACATTCCGTCAGTCTTGTGACCTCTACAGAGTTGTCTTCAGTCCGTGTCAGACCAAGCCTCACACAAGGTTGGCAGATCCTTAATAACCAAAAATTACCTGGCAGTCCAACGTGACCACGACCACAAGAACAAAATCACTGATGCAACCATCAGGCTTGTCACAAGCAACATCGGAAGAAATGCACCGTAACACATCACACGTATGCACATGCACTCCACCATCTTTGCACTTCACGTATGGGCACGGATATACATGCGCGCATGCCCTGGGCCCGTGCTTTGCCTTCCTATTTCCTCACTGGCTTCGCCTTCCTATTTCCTCACTGGCGCAAAGCGCTGTCCCCAAGGCATGACCGCCTCAACGTGCCAACCACGCGTGCTGACTCAAGTATGCAAAAGGAAAGCTGTCGCCCGTGGTCACATGTAAGAACACCCCACCAACGGACTTGGTGAATAAGGCAAGCAGCACTTTGTGAGCATCACAAGCATGTCCAGACTGACCAGCACATCAGCGTTGTTGCAGACTGCATAGGACTCGTAACATCATGTGAAAATTCCGCACCTTGCCATGTGGGCTATATCTGCACACTGCCACCACCTGCCGGGCATATGACTCGTGCTCCTTGAAAACAAACGATTCTGTGGTATCTGGTGCACAGCCTTAAAACAGCATTCCTGCAAAAATCGGACGTTTGTCACCACCACTGCCTAAAGCGGCCTCTTCGCCAACAATAGCCCAAGATAACCACGTGCAGAGCTGGCTGACCCACGCTTCTGCCTGCCAGGGCTCTGCGCTCCTTGCACTTCCTATGGCACTGTAGCCAACGGCTAGAACACCCAGCCGCATTTGCAGCCTTAGTGCCGACCATGGGCAAATTTGATGCCCGGCCCTCATATTAATCCATGGCCCCACGAAGTGCCGCACATTCACATCAGCTCAGTCTCTCCACCTGCAAGGGCAGCAACAAACAAACTACGTCATTGTTACATGCAGTGACAGAAGAGTGAGGTCACCATGACTGGCGCTGGCCGGACCAATGCTGTTGAGAGTGTTCAAATGTGCAGACCACACACTCGTTGTAACATTCACTCGCTGCATTACATCACTTGGTTGCCCAGCCACTCTTTGGTCTACCAGTCATGTACTCGTTCTCAACAAACCAAGTTGACCAAAGAGCAAGCAACTGAGTGCCTGACTCCACCTCCAACATCACCCGGCTGCCTGACTACTCTGTCTACCAGCCTCAACAAAGTTAGGCAGAAAGCAAGCTGTCCGGCCCTACGTACCCGCTCTTTGTTGCATTTGCTGCCACGACCGCCTCGCTTTTGTCGTCCTCATTTTCTGCCTGCCGTGCAGGCTTTGGTGATCGCGTGCGCTGCACCGCTGGTACCATGCGCCCTGCCTTTGCTGCAGCCGCCTCTGCCTGCATCTGCTGCCTGCTTGCATCCACCACCACGATCTCTGCCACGTCTTCTGCCTTGCACTCCACGTCATCCCCACAGTCAAGGTATGCTGTAGCAGTTGCTGCAATACGGTTCCGCATCGCCCCGTTCGTCCCTGCTACTGCCACTGCCGGTGGCGGCTGCCGGTCACTCTGATTCGTTGACCCTGCAAACTCGAGAACTGGGCCGTTTTCGACGTCTCGCTCCGGCGGAACCACTGCTGCCACCACCTCGACAATTTCATGCCTGCTGCCCTCTCCAAATCCGGTAATCTGAGTTCCATTGGATGTCGAAACGCTGCCATTGCCATTGCCGTTAATGGTGCCGTTGCTGCTGCCATTGCTGCTGGCACTGCTGCTTTCGTTGCTGTTCCTCAAGTGTGCAGGCATGGCACCTTCCATCGAGGGAAGCGAGTCAGGTGGGGCAGGGGTGCTGAGCTGGTAATCGATGCTGGCAAGCATCTCTGCCTCTGCCCCATCCAAAGACGATGACGAGCTGAAAGACTTTCGGTACCGTGTGCGGCCGACCAGGACTACCCCACAGCCCTCAGTTTCCAGCACGCTTGCACCATAGCGTGCCACCTGCTCGGAGAGCCCATGCGCCTTGAGGGTCATAGCTGCCTCCATATCTCGGCCGACCTGCGAATGGATAGCACAGGAGATAACGGTTGAGTTTTGGCAGAGCATTGATGCATGGCCTGGTACACCTAATTTCAGCACTGTGGCAATGTCACATGGCCTCCCTTGGAATGCTTGAGCGTCCATGGGCATTAATAGAATGCTCCCAAGCATACCCACATCTGGCACAATGTTTAGTCGTTGTTAGGTATGATCACATCCGGCACAATACAATGACAGTTGCAACAGCCTTCTGTAAGATTGACTGATGCCCCACCTGCGCAGCCTCTGATGTGCTTGCGCCCAAGCGCTGGAGTATTTCCGTGCCCAGCGACACGCCCACAGACGTGCTGGCCATCACACACCGGTCGGCACCCGCCTCCTCCAGCTCAGCAGCGTCCCTGAGCATCACACCAGAGGGAAAGATTGTTACGGGAAAGGGCGAACATGTGGCCTGACCAGACGTGGGCAAACAGAGCGCAGGTAGTGGGTAAACTGAGTCCAAGTGATGCCAACACAGGCAGGTTCATCCTGCCGGTGGCCTGGCGTGGGCCGACTTGCCAATTCCTCTTTGCCAACAATGTTATCGGCGAAGTGTTGCGCTTTACAAATCCAGCACAAGTTGAGCTCAGCAGAGTTTGCATACGCAAAAGCCTTCATCTGCACCTGACAACACACCTGATGTCTGCTCCCAAAGCGAACAGCGGCACACTGGGGTAGGAGGTCCTGAGTGATGCCACGGCCCTGTGGGCGGCGACCTTGTTTGACGTGAGGCACACCGCGATGGCGCAGGGCTTCTCCACGCCCGCTGCCTTGAGCACAGCGGAGCGGGACCCGTCGCCGTAGACCACATTGAAGCCAGCCTCACGGGCTGCCTACGCACACAAGGAATGTACACATTTGCACGTTTGCACGGACAAATCATATTCATACCTTACTGCTACCTTGAGCAGCAAAAGTACGAGAAGGATTCGATCCCATCCCATGGGTATGTCAGCTTGATGATAGCTGCTCGCATCATCTGCGCGCTTGAAACTGCTCAGGTTTGTGCGAACACAACCCAAGTGCTGTTCAATACGTTTCTCGTGATGTGGGGCAAGATTCGAGTAAGGCTTGCACTGCCAGTGTGTCATCAGCGAGCCAGTGTATCATCAGCGTGTGCCAGCTCGTGCCAGTGTATCATCAGCGAGTATTACCTGCACACGCGCTGGGTCCAGGTCGAATGCGATGTAGGATCGTGAGGTGGGGTCGGGCAGGGAGGCGAAGGGCTGGTCCAGCAGGGCTGCTAGGATCTGACCATGTGGCCCAAACCCGCAGATCACCACAGGCGACTCGATCTGCAAACAGACAGGCAAAGCGCACATAGCTTTAGAGGCCGTTCCCATTGTACGTTGCTCACTCCCTGTTGCTCACCCGTTTTTGTTTACGGACCAGCCACCGCATGGTTGAACGTGAAAGCACATGCATGCAGCGTTTGCTTTGCTTGACCCGTGGCTCCAAAAGGCAGATTTCAGAAAAAGTAGTGAGCAACGTGGTGTGAGCAACGTACAGTGGGAACGGCCACTTAGCCTTCCTGCAGTCTGGTTGCCGACTCCTGCTCAGAAACTGACACAGGCACGAGCTGAGCCAAGGATGCAAAGATGAGGCAGAAAGACATTGCCTTTCACTCAACAACCTCTCTCAAGACAGCCCATCCAACCACCTGCCTGCAATCTGTTCCCACCACCTGCAATCTGTTTCACTGCACGGCAGACAGGTACTGGCAGGGCTGTCCGTGTTCTAGGACGCACAGTGAGTGGTGTGTTCTTCATGCCCCACTCACCCCGTGATGTGCCATGCGGCGAATGTCTTCATCTGAGCCTTGTGGTTGCAAGACGTTGCCGGCTGCATCTCTTGGCGCCAAGGCATTCTCGACCCAGTCACCAACAACTCCGCCAGCCTGCAAACCAGGTACATAAGATTTGGCCTGGAATCGCAAGCCTACGATTGACTATGCGCACAGAACATTCGCTACCCTTGGGTGTGTTGCTGAACTAGCAGGCGTGCTGCCAAACATGCTCAGGCCTGTTTTGCGTGACTAGTAACCAGTCACGCACCAACACGAGGACATTTGATTTGCTGACCAGGCAGATGGCTTCACCTTCAACCTAGAATATCTCTTCTCTTCACGGTTTCATCATGTCTTCAGATAACTTTACTCGCAGTGGTTTTAACACACTGGTGCAGTAGCCCTTTCAATCTATTAGGTTTTTACAGGTTTTTCGAGGTATGAGGTTTTCGTGGTATGTATTCAGTCAGAAGGTCTATCTGATGCAAGACTGGCTGATCTGCTGCTCACCTGTGCAAGGCCTGGTGTGAGAGCCATGGAGAGCACCACCACGATGATGAGCACCTGGTTTAGGTTTTCTGGCAGCACGTGCAGGGACGAGGCCAGCGATAGCAGAACAAAGGCGAACTCTCCACCCTGGGACAGGATGAAACCGGTGCGGATGGACTCCGACCTGCAACACATATTTAGGAGTCGTACTGAAGACGAGTTTCTCCAGAACTTCATCAGATGAACGTGTGCACCACAGCTCACGAAGTTGCAATGCCTGTAGAAGCTGACTTGCCTGACATAGTGAGGTATAACATTTGAGAAAGCCTTTTTTGGAAGGGGGCCAAGGGTGGGTGGGAGGCGAGCCTCCTGCCACAGCTTGCAGCACAGCCTAAAGTGTTCTTGGATAGGCTGTGCAGATCTTGGAACCCAACAGACCCACAGGTTGCATGTGTAATCAGTTGTTTTAGTCTTGTCTCGCACCTTGAGAGTCCAAAGCTAGGCCCCAGTGCTGCCACCACCGCTGTTTTGATTGTGATGAGACCTGCCAAAATCCAGCCAATGACCTGCCAATTGCTGCGCAGCACATCCATGTTGATGGATCCTCCGGTAGACACGAAAAACAGACCCAAAAGCAGGCCGCGGAATGGGCGAATGTCTGCCTCAACCTGCAACCAGACACCAGTACAGTATAGGCAATGTTACCTGGCCTGAGCACAATGTCGTGTTGCGGTTGCCAAGGAGTTGTGCAATGTGGCGTGAGCATTGGCTGACCGGTGGCCTGAGCAGTAGCCTGGAATGCAGCCCTCGAGGGATCAGTGGCTATGGTGTGAATGGTTCCACCAGTGTGAATGGTGTGAAGCAAGCAAGACGGACAGATTCTGACCTCCTGTGCTAGTATATCTACGCTGTTTTGGTGCCTGGCTGCATTTACCCGCTGATTGCATGCTATGCTATGCTATGCTATGCTATGCTATGCGTCACCCAAATCGTAGATGTACTGATTTGCCAGCTCCTGTGCGCTTCTTGCTCGCTGGGTGAGCCTGGACAAGCCAGTGACAGGAAGCCCATCAATGCTTCTGCTTCCCTGTCACACTGCACCACGTCTGCCATACCTGTGTCTTGTAGCTGCTCTCACTCAGCAGCACTCCTGCCACAAAAGCCCCCATGGTGTCACTGAAACCCATCTGTTGTGTCAGCAATGAAGCGCCCGCCACTGTCAGCAGGCAGAGAGCGACAAATGTCTCTGAGTTGTCACTCTGCACGCACAAACCACACCCAGTTGTCAGGTAAGGCTGCTGGGTCGATTATGCAGCCAACCCCATGTGCAGCATGCACAGGACGGAGGTGTAGGGCCAAGCATACGCGGGCTTCACAGTGAATTTTCAACCACCATGTGATGCTGGGCTTAGTGCTGATCAAGCTCTGGCTCACAAGCTCAGTAAATCAAGACACCCACAGGGCAAGCCTGCAAAGATGCAACACAGAAATGGAAACTATGTAGCACAAGACATTTCTCACCTGTGCCACAACTTCAAAGATACGCCGGAGCAGCAACCGCCCTCCCACCAGCAGCAAGCCCAGTCCGGCAAACGTTTTGGCCACTGTGGGCCCCAGCAGTGCCACGAGGCTGGCAGGGTGGGCCACTGCTGCTGCCACTGCCGCTGCACTGCCTGCTGCTCCACCTGGGGAGTGCCCGAGCTGCACTGCCAGCGGCAAAAGCACCAGGAACGGCACCACAGCAATGTCCTGCAATCAGCACATTGGCAACGTCCAAACCCACGCATGACAGTGTGTACGAAGTGCAATAAGTGTACGAAGCATAATCCCTTGCCCGATCCTGAGCATCTGTTGTCCATGGTATGCTTGTGCCAGCACTGCTCTGATGCTGTAGCGTAGACCAGCTCGCAAAGCACTTGTCTGTAGTGAGTAGCCCACGACGCCTGCTCAACCACTGCCGCCCGTTTGTCAGCATGCCTACCTGGAGCAGCAGAATGCCAAGCGTTGCTGATCCAAAACGAGTGGGCATCTCTCCCCGTTCTGTTAAGAGCTGCAGCACAAATGCGCTGGAGGATAGGGACAGTGCACCGCCAATCACTACGGCCTGCGCAGCACACACATGCATGCCCAGAGGTGCTGGTCAGGCCTCCACAAGAGAACCTTGGGAAGCAGCTAACCTGCTTATGCTGCTCAGCTGTTCGGCCCTTTCCTGGCTATTCAACGTGCCGGAAAATGATAGGACTTGTGCTTTTGCTAATTGCTGGATGCCACTGGGCCTTGGCTGGCTGCCATTGGATGCAGTTTGTCAATCCTTGTCAACTGCCGAGTCATGAGGCCACTGTCTGTGCCAGCCCCTCCCCACAAAGTTCGAGTCTCTGTTGGTGGCAAAACTGGCTTGTGCCTGCCTGCTACGCCATGCTGGCTGCTGCTTCCTCCACGCAGCCGGATGGGGCTGGTCCGGTCGCTGCTGGGTTCTGACAGTCCAGCCGACCAGGATTCTGGATGCGAAACTGTTGTACTTCCCAGCGCCGCTGGTGTGCAGCTGTTTGCATCTGCAAGCTGGGGTTGTCTTATGCAGCCTGACTCCACGTTGTCTCACTTTGACTGGCATACATTGCATGAAGTGGCTGACCACAAAACTGTGGAACAGTTAGACATCTTACCTCGTCTACTGAACGAATGGATACCAGGCTGGTAGGTGCGTGGGCCACAGTCTCCAGAATATGTGTCCCAAGGCCTTGCCCAGCTGGCAATGCAAATGCAGAGAAAATTGCCGTGCAGAAAAACATTTGAAGCGTCCCAAGCCCAAAGGCATACTTGGCTAGCGCCTGCAGGGCAACATAAATAGGTGTGACTGGTGTATGACTGTGCAACTCTATGACCCAGCTGCACTTTGAATGAGTTGCCAGCAACAGCTGGTAGATGCTAGCATCCGGAAACACTGACCTTAAGCCGGTCCAATGATAGCTCCAGTCCCATTTCAAAGAGCAAGAACAGGACACCAAGTTCGGACAGCGCTTCCATGTCCTTGGGATCCCGAATCCACCTAAAAACAGCCAGCCACAAGCGCACAACGATTGTGTGTGAACATGGACATGACAACAAGGTTGGTGGTGATGTGGCAATCCGGATGACGAGATGCCCATGGCCTTATGAAAGCGATAGCATGCTGTTGTTGGTCCTGGCGTGAGTCTGCCACACAATCATTGCATGCTCCAGAGCAAGTCTTGCTTAAGAGCATCTGCTGACCATGTTGGTGCGCAATGGCTCAACAAAGCAGCATGCCTAACTCGCAAATGTTCATGCACGCTCCATCAGCTATCACGCTGCCACGCCACTGCCACACAACGGCTGCCATGTCATCGCCTTGTCATCATTGGCTTCCTCGCCGATGTGCATTTTGAATGAGAGTTCAGCCGCCGCTTACCCCAATTGATGCAGAACGACGCCGGAGAGGAGGAATCCTAGCACTGGGGAGATCTTCAATTTCTTGAAAAGAGGCACCACCACAACCGTGCTGCCAAGGAAAGTGAGAAGGTCTGCGATGAACCGACCAATGCATGAGGAACAGTCAGCTTCGGCTGTAGGCTGTCGAACTTGTGGCACAGGCTCCGCCACAGTGTAGCGCGGTCACTCACCAAAGCCAAGGGGTATCATACCAGTGGCAGCTGCTTTTGCCACTACTGATGGCCGTCGTGCTGGCATCCCTGCTGGCACATCCCGCCTGCCTCGCCGCAAACTCGGCGGTTGGCCGATGCTCGAAAAAGCCCTGCTTGCTTGCTTGCGAGAGCGATTTGTCGAGTACACGCCAGTGCTGCGCGCCCATGCGGGTGCTCTCTTGCTATACCCAAGGATTGATGCATTGCTGTTGCTAATGTGAGGGCACAGCACGCCGGTCCTCATGGCCTCCTTGGCCGGCAAGCTCCTTGTGCCCAAACCAAACCTTGGCTTCTATTCCATTGATGCCAGCGGCTGCTTGTAAATTGTTGGGTGTCGTGAGTGTGCGCTGCAGCCTACGGATTTGCCCGTCCCTGAGAGAGTGAATGTGAAGTGAGCGACTGCTGCCGGATGGATGGGCAAGTATTCGAGCACTTGCAGACGCTTTACTGTACGCAACTGGTAGCCCTGGCGTCAACAAGTCGTGCGAAGTGCCAGAGAGCGACCCTGACACTGTGGCCACATGGTGGGAGGTTTTTTCTGAAATCTGTTGGAGGTCTGTGGGAGACTTCCAAAACAAGACAGAGGTGGTTGTTCTGACAGTCAATTATGGATGCGTCAATCACAAGACTGTTGTAGTTCCCACAAGACATTCGTGCTCATGTAAGGTGACACTAAACTTTGTTTTAGCACTGGCTTTGTTTGGCGGCCTGCCTTTTGTGTTTCCTGTGTCTTCCCACAGGTGTTGGTTGCTATCGTGCAGCAAGTGTCACTATTAATGACAATTGCCATTTGTTTATTGGTTCTCACCTGCAAAGCCAGCAACCCTCACCCTAACTCCTGACCCGGACACTGCTCAGTGATGCAGCCTGGCTTAACCGGCACTGCCAATGGCGTCAATGGCTGACAAAAACAATCACTGCTGCTGGCTGGACCTCACCATCTGCCAAGCCAAAGGGAGGAATGCATACAGCCGCGGTCACCAGGCAGCAATGCCGACATGCCTGGTAATACATAATAAAGCCCAAAAATGCCGCATAATTCGTTGACTACAGGCCCAGAGTAGCCTTCTAACTGCGGTCTGCATACCGCAAGTGGTTAAAGGGGTCCTGCAGTGGCAGCATGCGACTTCTGGCGTCGACCTGGCCATGCCTGGTACCTCATGTCTGGTAGTTTGATGGGACACCACCACGAGCTAGGTTTCGCTTAAGAGTTCTTGCCCCTATCCGCCCTTATGAGGACTGGTCTTGATAAAAGGGCTTGTGCTGGCTGCAGCATGCCGAGCGTTTGGAATTTTCCATTTTCTTTGGAATCGTCAGACCTGGTCCTCGATACTTTGTACCAATCTGCGTGTAGCCCAGCTTGCGTGCAGCCCAGTTGAGTAGCTCTACAGTTGACTACAAATCGCCGGGAGCTTTTGCAACACCTGATCGCAGGTTGGCAGAAACGTGCACGCGCGACGCCATGCAGGGACACGATGCAACCCTTCCCTACATGCCGCCGTGTCATGTATCAATCACGGCCCAACACACGCTTGCTCTCTCCTCTTGTAGCAAGCAGGCTGTGTGCGGCGTTGCGGCCTGTGGAGCGCATTGGAGCCTGGTTGATATTGGCCAGGACAGCCCTTGTGGCGACTTGACAAACATCTCTTGCACAACCCTGGTGAGTGTGGACCGTTGAGTGCACCCGATTTAGCATTGCCATGCGTCACCGCACCATAAGACCTGTGGGTTGCACCATCTGTGTCCTTGCGCTGGTGTCCGGACTGCTGGGATACTGGGTCTGGTGTACAAGCCAGGTCTGGTGTGCCGCATCACAGGCCCTTGCATGCCGCTCCCTCTGTCCTGCATTGGGTGTCTGGGTATCGGGTATACGTCTGATGTGCCGAATCCCAGGCCTTTGCATGCCACTGCCGCTGCCCTGCGCTAGGTGTCTGGGTTTCTGGGTTTCTGTGTCTCTGGGTATACATAGTCTGGTATACAATGGGAAAAACACGTTACGGCACGCATAGAAGCAGGCGTGCTTGCTTGCTTGCTTCACCAAGGCCATGACTTTCTGCTGAACCCAGAGTCCCGATGACTCGTGTGGTGGTTGTGTTGTTGTTTGCTGTGTGGCTTGTGAGTTGATGAAACTCACATGTTGCTGACTCAACACCTGGTGTTGTTACCATCACCTTCAGTTGCCACACAACAGCTGCTGTTGCTGACAACAAATTTGTTGAAACAACCATGCGTGCCGACCGGCTTGCTCCTGTTGTGACCACTCAACACCTCCTGTTGTGCAGGTTGCTGAATGCGCACGCCACTTGTCGCTCACCGGGCTACCTGTTGTGGTCCACCCTTGGCCATAGCTGATGCGGAGGTGGCTGGCTACGTCTGTCCACTTGCCTGTGGCTAGAAACATTGTGGTGGACACCCATAAGCGACCCATCATCAAAATAGTTGAGTTGACACCCTGTCCAGTGCTGATCGTAGACTTCCAGAGACCCACATACCTATCCATACCTTTGCCGCTCCCGCAACTCGGGTAGGCGCCATACAAACATCTGGGTACATCTGGGTACACCCGGGTACATCTCAGGAACATGGTTGCACATCGGCAGCTTGTCCCTCCCTTACTGACTCCAGTCTCTTTTTTCCTGCCTTTCTCTTTCTTAGAGTTTTTAGTGTAAAGTATGTATACTATGTAGACCGTTACCAAAGTTGAATGAAAGATAGAACACAGAGGGTTGAGAGAGGAGAGGGGGAGGGAGGGAACCGCTACTAGGTCTTCATGCCTACACAGTCTACATTCACAAGCATGCGTATACCATAGTATGTATGCATGGGCAAGCTGTCAACTGGTATGCCAGTGTAACTAATTGGCATTCATGGACGTGGTCAACATACATCAAGACACTTGCGTGCTATGCCATTGACTGCTTGTCAGGCCCAATACCCCAAGACTCACAGACGGTACAACTAGGTCTCTGTGCCTCTAGATCTTCTCGGTCTGCACCTGGGAGGTTTTTGGGACAACCAAAACACAGATCAGGGTACTTGCGTGCCGCGCAGGGGCATGCTTCCAGGCAGCGCACTCGAAGATCCAGATACCTGAAGACCGTATTATGGCAAACGTGGCATGGCTACGCAACGCGTGGTGCTGCTGCCATCACCACCTGTTTCCGCACAACAGCTGCTGTTGAGAACAGCATCGTCGGTGATATGTCAGGTCTGGCATACTACACAGCATTGTGCCATAGCATCATGTCAGAGTGGGCATGATGTTGTGACTTGTGTGTTGTTACAACAAAGGCGGCCGTTGTTATGACGACTCAACACTACCTGTTGTGCAGGCTCCCTGAGTACCCTCGCTTCGCCCTTGCCCACAGCAAGAGACAGAGGGGGTGCACACATCGGCTCATCCGTGTCGTTCGACACCCCCTGGTGGACACCCATGAACGCCAGTGGCAGTCCCAGACATCCTGAGCCCCATAGACCCAGGACCAGCGTCATGGCCTTTGGGTCTGATCCCTGCCGCTTGGAGCCCGATCCCTGCGTAGCTACCCTACTCTACCCTACCCTTGGGGCCCTGCCCTACCCTTGGATGGCCCGTGTAGCCCCATCCATACCCTTGTCGCCTGCGCAAGTCGGCTAGGCGCATGTGAATATCTGGATACATCTTGGTATATGTACATTTGGGGTACATCCGTGTACACCTGGGTACACCTGCAAATAATGCTTACACATTGCCCGCTCGTCCCTCCCTTACTTACTCCAGTCTCTTTTCTTCCTGCCTTTTTCTTTCTTAACTTTTAGTGTATAGTATGTA
>QAXH01001751.1:0-11273 GCA_004335635.1 Chloromonas sp. AAM2 | reverse complement strand
GGGAGGTGGCGACTTCTTGGGTGGAGGACAGTAGTAGGGTGGTGGCGACGACTTGTCATAGCATGGAGGTGGTGGCGACTTGTCATAGCATGGAGGTGGTGGGCATGCCCCGCTATGACTCTGAACCGAGGGTGAGGGGCATTTCTCGCTATGATCCCACTTCCAATCCTTGTCCTTCCAGCTGTGCTCCTTCTCACTCCAGACGTTATCGTTGCCGTCGGAGCCACCATCTTTGCTAGTGTACTCCTTCCAAGTAACGCCATTGCCGTTATTGCCATTATCACGGCCAGCTGTGAGTACATGCATTGCCAGCAACGAGATGGATGTGTTGATGATGTGTCGTGCACCGTGCATAATGCTTGCATGCTTCGGTGTGGCCAGAGGGATGCATGCATGCAAGCCATCTGCAGGGCAATGGAGGCTGTGATGCATGCATGATGCCTGCCTTCTGAAGATAATTGAACTGACATTCTGCAGGGTTAGTTGGCAGAACCATGCATGTGCGGCCGAGCATGTAACGTGCAAGCATGTAACGCTATGGCAGCTATGATGCGGAGGTGATCGCAGGGCGTCTGATGGAGCGGACCTAGTCAAAAAGGCGGCCAGACAGCAGCGTGAACAGCTGCCTGCAGTCGAAGCTGGTTGTGAACTGCTGGAGGTGTGACTCGTTGGAAAGGCCGGTCATTGCGCTGACAGACTGCATAGAGCCCTCGCTCATCCAGCGGCTGCCGAGGAATGGCCACAGCAAGAATGCATGGATTCTGCAATAATTGCTCCGGCTTACCATGCGCCGATCCGCTGCATAGGGCAATCAGTACCAGGGACAGGGCGAAACGACTCATCCTGCGTGCAGTTGCAAGGCGGATGATACCAGCGCAGCATTTGATACCAGCACAGTCTTGCGCTTAAGTGTAACGCACAAAATAACTTAAACGCAATCTCAGCATTTTGAATGCCGAGACTGTGATAAGATTGTAAGAAGGGGTTACTCTGAAACCCTAGACGTCACCTGGCTTGCGCCTGCATGTATACTCGTGCCAAGTTATCATGCGCGTGCGGAAGTAAGAAACATGTAGAAGGTTCTTGGCAGATGCGGACCCAGGTTACGGCGCGCGCCCGAGACAGTGCACTGACGGGCGAGCCTAACAGCATGCTTAGTAACCACAAGGATAATAGCTTGGTTGCTGCTTGAACTGCTTGGCCCCGCAAGTAATTGGCAAATAGATGCGAATGGCAAGGGTCCGCATTGACGTTATGGTGGGCTTGCAGCATCCAAAGTGCTGCTGCGACACTGGGCTTCTGCTGCTGTTTACCTCACCTGCCACAAAGATGGCACAGGGTGACACCTGGCAGGACGAGGTGGCGGCCTCTGATCTGAGCGCGAAAGTCCAAAAGCAGCCAAGAGGATCGCTTTCGGCAACGAAGTAATCAAGCAACTGACACTTGTTTTGCAAGGAGGTGACATATGCTTGAGCATGAGCTGCTGGTAGGAGCTAGCTCATGAGGCTCTGATTGGATTCCCGGCAGAAAAGGATTCTGATACTCGCGACTTACCGGCAACTTGTTGTCCCGTCCACTGGTCTGCTCTCGCCGTGAGGACGATGTGGAGGTCCTCACTTTGAAGCTGAAAGGAAGCCTGGCAGGCCTAATAGTGGGCCTGAAGCGTTGCCGGTTACTTTATCACTTTTCATCACTGGGACGCTTTTGACACTACCAAAACGGTTCAGAGGAAGCTGGAAGTTGTAACAGCATTACCCCAAAGTTGTAACAGCATCACGCCCTCAGCCGC
Organism: Chloromonas sp. AAM2; assembly: GCA_004335635.1. NCBI lineage: Eukaryota > Viridiplantae > Chlorophyta > Chlorophyceae > Chlamydomonadales > Chlamydomonadaceae > Chloromonas > Chloromonas sp. AAM2. Next base: position 9,484 of record QAXH01001751.1, on the reverse strand, counting down.
GTCCGCTGATCAAGCCAGTAGTTGGCGAGTTTCGCATTTGAAATCACAGAGGCACGGCTTGCACTCGGGCCCAAACTCTCTCAAATACACCACTCCCACTTGATTCTTGCGTCATTCTTGGTCTGGTGGCGCAAGCTGTACGCATCTGGAACCCAGGAACCGCTCGGCCGTTGCAGCGTTTGGTCTGGTCTGCACTTGCATGTGCATACAGGGGTGCTGCCTAGCTGCAAACATGCCGGGTTGCATGTCGCGTTCATTTCATCACCATCACCATGCTCAAAATCCAAGTGGAAAATCGCGTTGCCATCACCTTACATGCAACTTCAGCTGGCCCATGCTCAATCTTGACGTGTATGTGGCGTACAATGGTGCAACCTCATCCCATGATCGTACCACATGTGCAACATCAGCAACATCAGCAGCAGCAACAGCATCTTATACAGCGCCCAGACGCGATCGAACATCTCAACTCGCTCAGGTGCCATGAAAGGCCTATTAAGCCACTTGACCTCAACGTTCACGTCACTCATACTGCGACACTCCATGAGTAATCGTATACAGCACAGTAGGGTCGTTGTTTTTAGTAGGATCGTTCAACCCATGCATCGTATGCTGCCGCTGCTGTCAGCATGACAGGAACAGCGGATGTATTCTATGCAGGGAGGGACTCCAACGCGTCCAACATATAAGTGAAGGGGCTAATGACACACCGCGATAGTAGGGGTGGTGGCCAGCCCTCCGGGTGCTATCATGACCGCAATGACCAAAAGGATACTATTGTTACAGCAGGAGCCACCTACATGTAAGGCAAGCCCGCAACAACCGACAGGAGCAGCTACCACAAAGGTGGGCGAGAAGTCTGAGAGCTGGCATGCTGTCAACTCTTGTCTGCAACAACAACAAAAAAGCAGTTTGCCAGTTCTGGGACAATTCTTGAATCCGGCACTGAAAACAGTGTGTTTGTGGTGCGTGTGTTGAGTGGTATCATGGTTCAAAGTTGTCGTGGATGATTGGGCTGAGCGAATGTCATCTGTCACTGTCACACCATGGTGCTGATGTGTGTGTTGGTAGTCGGTTGTGACTGCCAACCCTGCTGGGACAAAGCATAGACCCAAACACCTTTACAGAGGTTCTGCTTCACAATGTCAACTGTCCCTATGCAACAGCAGTCATCCCACGACTTAAAAGTAAAAAGCCAGCAAGTCTGAAAGCATTGTACTCGTGTCAAAGCTGACAAGGAAACAGCATGCCAGTCCTCTTGTGCTCAACTGCAAGTGCTGTAAAATAGCAAGCTGGTCACGCAGAAGGAAGTGTTTCCCTATGAATGTTTTGATGGCATGGACAAGCTAGACAGTTGCCGTCTAAACAGGACTTCTACTCGACCCTGACTCATTGAGGCATCTCAGACACAGTGCGCAATGCACATGGGCAGGCGTTTGGTTGCAAGACAATGCTTTTTTCTTTTAGAGGGACCAGCGTGGGCGCACGCCGTTGGTGACATCGCCCAGCGATGAACTCAGCCACCAGGTGCCAGGGCGGCCCACTGTTGCATCGGCCCGCATCTCGCCACCTTGTCTGCACTATCACACTGTGTCTGTGGTTCACACCTCCATCCACGTTCACCCAGGGGTCCAAGATAGTAGTCATTGGCTAGCTGCCTTGCCTGCCCAGCAACTGGGTCAGCAGTTCCCTCAAGCCGCCCCCCTCAGCGATGATGGCAGCAAAGCCGTCCTGGATGCCATGGGCTACAGCCTCGCGAACGTCCATGTACATGCGATGCGTCCTGCGTGGACAGTGCATGGGAAAGTGTGACCAGCGTGTGATAGTCCGTACTACAATCCTGACCAGGTGAAAGTCGTCCAAAACTCGAACCACCTTCATCTGCTGAACTTGTGGTACGGGTTGGTTCCCATGTGGTCCGGTCCTGAGAATTCGCCCGTCAAAGTGATGTTGATTGCTGCAAGCAGTCAGCAAAAAAAAGGATTTGAACTCGAAGGTGATGTGCTGACTCAGCTTCTGTACAGCTTCTGACTCATCTGTTGCATGGTTCATCTCTTGCATGGCTTGCTTGCGTTCGCGGGGCCGGAGCAGGGGGCGGAGTCTGTTGCTGTATCCTTGATGTGCCTGTTACATTCAGCTCATCTTGCCGCACTGCACACCTGCCAACGGAAGTACCATGCTCATCACCCACGGTACCTGGTCAATGGTACATGCTGAGATACTACTTGCTGGGATACTAGTACTTGCTGGGGTACTAGTACTTGCTGGGATACCAGTACTTGCTGGGATACCAGTACTTGCTGGGACACTAGTACTTGCTGTGACACTACTTGCTGGGATACCACTATGCTTGTTGCAGTGCCAGCGTGCCGGTCCACAGCTCACTGGACTGCGTGGACCGCGCTGTAAAGTTCAACCGTTGAACACATGCCTTGTATCTGCCGTTCTGCAAAACCTTTCTGGCACTTCCAAGAATGTCTGCCCTTTGCAGCTCTACAGACAGACCCACCAAGCTGTTATTGTAGCTTAGCTTGTTCCATGTACCAATCCTTTACACGATCAGCGTTCCACACACCTTCCGCTTTCCAATGTGCCTTTACCAAGGAACAGCCAGTCTTTCCATGCACGCTCGCAGGATGTTTGTGCTGTACCAGTATACCGGCATGACCAGACACAAGGCATATTAACACACTTTCATGACCAGCAGCAAGGGCGTCTGGCCCACTACGGACCATACAAACTGCTAGTTTTCTGGCAACTGCGCTCCATTAGCGTTGGCCACTCATGCCACAACATCGTAATACCGTTGCTCAAAGCAACCATGTACGCAAGAGTGACATCATCACTAGCTCGCCATCTACATTAACAACTACTTAACAACGTGTTGTGTTATGCGCCGCAACTACGCAACTGATCCGCCCCAACGATTGTCTTCAAACATGTATTGATTGACGAATTCCACTGCTGGCAAAGATGCCAGTCACGAGATGTCAGGTGAACCAAAGTGGTACTCAAGCCCGTGCTGGTGCATCAAAGTGAAAGCCATGCGCCTATCGTTCATCTGTGTGTTGGCTTCCATATACGAGTGTTTCAAGCAAACAGCCAGCCAACCTATTGCTGGGACAGGTGCCAGTAATAAAAGGAATGAACAACAAAGACATACGCCTATCTTTCAGGCGTGTTCCTCTCGTGCAAGTGTTCTGCTCAGTGTATGTACGGGATTATGCGTACGAAATTATGCCTGCACAAATGCGACAAAGCATCAGCATGTGCGCAGTACTTCATGCGACCTTATCGAATAAAATCAACCATCATACGAGGCCGGCAAGCTCATATGGCATGTTGCTCGAGTGCTGTCTGCTAGCAGGCAGTCAACCTGCAACTGATCATGAGGTGTGTAGCTCAAGGCCTGCCCGTGTCTCATGCGGCGTTGTACCGAAAATCAATAACGCATGGACGCAAGGCCTTCCAAGGCACGTGCTGCGGTCCCCAGTCAATAGCACGTGTGTGAGTGCTGCAAGGGAGTCACTAGGCGGGCTGTGGACTTTCAGCCCTCATGCATGGAGGGAAGACCTGGAAGGGCAGTGAACAAGACATGTTGCCGGTTACGCGTACTGTGTTGTGCGTCCTGTCACATCATTTTGTTTTGCTCTTGGCATGCAACCTGCCAATATCTTGAGTGCAACCACCACAACCTGTGTTGCCACTGTTACCTGAGCAGACGAGTGCCGTCGTGTTTGTGTGCAGATAGGCGCTTTGAATGCCATGTGGCAGCCAATGCACGTGCAGGGCTTAGCTGGATGAAACTATGAGCACGGTGGCGATCATGATTGGCAGCGACTCGGCCAGCTGAACAGTCAGTGAACATCTAGACTTGGTATGAAATGAATGTCGAGCATGTCATGCGCCAAGCCTTGCAAGTTGAACATCCATGCACAACCTCTGTTTGGCATGGCTTGTTGATGTGGCCCTGGGGTAACTTGATGAACGGCCAATGCTAATAACCTTGTCTTTACCACATGTCTGGCACTGACCTTGACAGAGTGTTAGCCCAAATCCTTTAGTGGCACTTGCTTCCCCTGGGCGTGCATGTGTACTTCCACTCCTGCAGTCACAAGGGCAAGGACCACAGCTTGCAAGGACCACAAGCTGTAGCACAAGGGCAAAAGCACAAAGGCAAGGACCAAAGCTTGGTGTAGCCGCAAGCTGTAACCACTCCTTATCTACTCCGTAGCTGCTATCAGAATTAACTTGGGCAAGACATTGACGTACACAACACAGAACCTCTTTCAAAATTATGCCCCAAAGCGCTGCCAGAGTAACAAGTCACAAAGGCAGCAAAGGCTCTAGCCATAAGCAGCAATTCAGCCAGAGCATCACACTGTAAGAAGACTCGGTTTTCATAAACACTGCAAGTAGGGGCAGGCGCTCGAGTAAGCACAGCACAGAGAAGCCGAGCAACAACGATAGTACTTTCAGATGCACGACCACAGTGTGTAAGGCGTGGTTTTGCAGTACCTGCACCCATAACTTACCACACACTTCTTCCAGTCCTTCCAGAAGATGTACTGAACAACGCAGCACTGCTCTGTGTTGTACTTGCAGTAATTGTCACCGCACTTGACACCGTATGTGGGCCTGTCGTAGCATGGGGGTGGTGGGCACTTGCGGGGTGGTGGGCTGCTGACTTTGACAGGTGATGGTGGGCATTTGCGGGGTGGTGGGCTGCTGACTTTGACAGGTGGTGGTGGGCACTTGTGGGGTGGTGGGCTGTGGCACTTGGGTGGGCTCCTGACTGTCACGGGTGGTGGGCTGTAGCACTTGGGTGGGCTCCTGACTGTCACGGGTGGTGGGCTGTAGCACTTGGGTGGGCTCCTGCCTGTCACAGGTGGTGAGCAGATGTCCTTCCACTCCTTCTTCCAGTCCTTAGGGTTATCCTTGCTCTTTTTGTCGTCCTTGTCCTTGTTGTGGTCTGACCACGTATGGCCGCCAGCTGCATGCACGCAAAGAGCACGATTGTGATTGCTTACACGTTCTGCAAGATGGAAAGCGTAACTGAGATCGGAGAACGGTTGCACAAAGTGGAGCCACACGGTGATGCAGAGGTTGTCTGTAATGCGACTTACCCTGGGCGATGCCACTCATACATATGGCGACCAGCGCCAGGGCCAGTGCAATTCGGCTAATCCTGCGGCAGGCAAATGTGTTGCGCAGACGGAGGCATGATGGCCGTGGCAGGATGATGCAAGTAACCATTCGATTTCGTTGCTGGCTCTGCGTTTATAGTTAGCTGGGGCTGAGGCCGAGGCGCTCACACGGCGTGGGGCGTAACCTATGCTGGTCCTGGCGAGATGCCTCACTCGCACTTAACGAAAGCAGCACGGGTGTAATTGTGGTAATAGTAAATCGCAACGTGAGTCAGGCGTCAACAGGCCTGCTGGGCAGGCCAAATGCGTGTCGGCGACGGCAACTACATACTAACTTTCATACAGGCAGCCCTCACTTGCGCACTCACATGTCGCAGAGAAGCTTAAGAGAGCGAGGGGGGCGTCTCAGTGTGAAAACGCTAGCCGCAAACCTGCAACGATGCAGCCGATCATGCAAAAATGGCGGGCTTGTCAGAATGGGAAAATATGTTTCTGCACTCGCCAGTTGTCGCCTGCCACAGTGATGGGCAGGATGACCGCGGCTTGGTCCTGCACGCTACAATCTTGGGCTGCTTGCAAGGGCGAAAACCAACGGTTGAAGACTTACCGCCAAGGTGCTGCACACTCCACTGGTAGGATGCTACCAGTGAGAGGACGACGGTATGGCCTCCAGAGCACTGCACTTGCACGCGCGCATGATCGCTGCTTTTGAACGAGTTGCAAACGGCCGTCACTCTTCTCTCTCTTGACCGTTGTCTGCAACCATCAGCGCGGCTTTCTCCGCAACTTCGCAAAACCCGGATGGTTCTCTTCCTGGTCACTGGTGCTGATTCAGTAGGGTGAAAGAGGTTGTTGCGGGTTCTGTGGGCTGATTGCAGAACAGATTAGAACGCGTTTTCAGGCGCAGCACATACGCAGATCGCCATTACGGTGCATTGGCAACCGTCTTCTCAGCGCATGTTTAGCGTGTTCGTCCGCTTCTGACAGCCTGAGGCAACCACCAGCAAGAAGATCGGCCGCAGGGCCATGTTCTGTCCCTCCTGAAACACCCTCGTCTGTCTGCTAGAATGCCAACGTTTCAAAATCACGGCATCGAGTGTCGGCAATTGGGTCAGCAATAGGGACAGGGAGTTGTTTGGTAACCAGAATCAGAAGGTTAAGCTAGGTGAACAAAGAACCTTGTGCCTGGACCCAAAATTACTGGACCAGAAGCTGTGCACAGACAAGTTGGGCTGCCAAAACAGCCCAGTTTCAGCGCCCAACCCGACCACCAACCGGACCTATCCATGCGGAATATACTGATACAAGCATGGCAATGATTGATTTGCGAGTTCAACAGGTGCCGTCAACGCTTGGGCCTGTTATCTTGGGTCTGTCATCTTTGACCTATCAATTATACCACTGTTGGCCCCCATTTCTTTCTGCGGTTGTCGGAGACTGCGCCTTGGTGCTCGAACCATGCTGTGTTTGCATGGATCAGGACCGCCTGATGTGCTGTAGCTGCCTGTGGGGCTGCAATGCCTTGCTGGAATGTGGACTGATTCTGACTCCGGCGGCTGGGAACATGTGGGGTTGCCCAGCACGTCCATCCATCCATCCATCCATCGATGATGAGACCTGTTTAGCCAACTGAACAGGGGTAACCGCAAAACCGTTGCCAATGCACCCGCGGCTGCCTGCGCCCGGTGCTGCAGCAAGGTGTTGTAGCGCGGCTGATTTGCAGCGTAATCGCACCAACAACCCATCAAATCCAATCCGGGACGTTTCATTCAGCACGGCGATCAAGGCTGTCCGAGTTATCATACTGTAGACCAATCGAGAGCAAATGGAAGTTTCGTCAGCCGAGAGCCTCGAGCTCTGGGCATCCAAGGTCCAAGGTGACTGGCAAGGGCCTGTCCTCGTGCCACAGCTAACCCGCGAGAGGCTACAGGGCCTTGCTCACATGTTCAAAGAGGGAAAGCTCGAGAACATGGTCAAGGTGAGTTGTTGGCCTGCATGCATCAGGTGCCGATGTTCAAGCAGTGGTGACTGGTGCCTGGATGAGAGGTGGTCGTGGTGGTGGCTGGTTCATGTTTGGTGTGCATTTGAATCGGTTGCATGCATGGGGCTGTCGTGTTCATGCTCATGAGTGTTCAGGGTGTGACGATGGAAGCAAGCACCCACATTTTGATAGTGCATGTCAACATCGGAGGGGCATGTGCATGCATGGGGCGCACGTCAATTACAAGCATGGATATGGATTGCACATACACAACGCTAGATACACACGCATGATGTGTCGGCAGACCATATTCAACCCTGTGATTCTCTCCCTGTCATGCAGGTACGGCTGTTACTGGCCTGTCTGTTTCTTCCAAGGCATGAGCTTCAATCCCTCCATACTGAGCTACAAGCACTGGCATCATCAGCCAGGGAGGATGAGGATGAATGGGTTAGAGTGACCGGAGTGGCAGTGGGAGACTATTGCGGTGAGTGGTGTGTGGGTGGGAGAGAGTGAGATGGGTGGGTTCATGAAGAGAGGTGTAGAATGAGCAGGGCAGGGCTGAAGGGTTTTGAGATGTGCAAAGTGGCATGTGATGGCACCTACATCAAATGCATACATTTGCATTTTCCCCTTCGTTCACAAGGCACGTTCACAGACCAAAAGCTGCGTCTTACATCCAGACACCCTTAAGAATTGCTTTGCCACAAACTGCACTCTCACACTCTCACGCTTAGCCACACACTCACACCTTCCCACACTCTCACACCCACACGGTCTCACAAACGCAGGCCAGCTTGACACGGCCGCCCTGGTTGATGGTCCCAATAGCAGCAGTCTGGTCCATGCTACGCTTAGCAGCCTGTGGGTGGGGCTGGAGGGAGCCCGCACACCCCCAGACTTTCGACCATTACAGGTGTGCATGGGGGTGCATGGGGGTGCATGGGGGTGCATGAGGGTGCATGAGGGTGCATGGGGGTGCATGGGGGTGCATGGGGATGCATGAGGGTGCATGGGGGTGCATGGGGAAGGCGTTGGTAGTAATTTTTGTTGCTTTGTGTGTTGTTGGTGTTACATGCCTTCCGTCCAGAGAGGACTGCTCAACAGACGCAAAAGCGGGAGTAAAAACACCTTTCTAGCGAGGGTGCATTGATGGAGTTTGGACTCATCATCCGGACTTCAGGCTGTTGCAGCTGTGCATGGGGGCAGCATGGGTAGCTGTTGTTTACATGGGTTTTCGTTCCCGAGGGCTGCTCAGCGTGTCAAGTGCGGGGAAAGATCAGCATTGAATCACGGACACCACGCGCTTCAGGCCTTTGCAGGTGCATGGGGAAGGTTTGTGAGTGCATGTTGGGACTTTGCAGAGTGTTCAATTGTATGTCGTGCATTTCCATGCACTGGACATGACGTGCATTTCTTTGCATGGCTTGTTGGGCGTCCTTGGTGTAACTTGGGATGAATACCCCAGACAGGTTTGCAAGTCACATGTTGTCACAGCATCTCAGAACGTGACACATTGTCCATGCAAAAGTTGTACATGCATCCCGAAGTTAAAAGCGCACTGAGCACGTGAAAGCTGTTTTCCTGCAGGAGCTGCACATGCACCCGAAAATGCTGGCCTGGCTGACTCGACGGAACCCGACAAGTACCTGAATTGATGATCAAACATGCAGGATGGTTGACCAGCTGACGCATTGAGGAAACTGTATGCTCCCATGCAGGAGCTGTACATGCATCCCGAAGTGCTGCCCATGGGGGCGCTTGCCGCCCGCAGTAGCGATGGCGGTGGGAGCGGTAATGGGGTAGGCGGAAGCGGGATTGGTACTGGGGCTATGGCTCATGCCCATTTCACGCCTCGAGAAGGCGAGGACGCAGCTCGCTTCACCCTTGCACCGCCCCCACTGGATCAGCTGTTGAATGGACACGCATGGCTGAGAGTGGAGGGGGGGAAAGGTGAGCCAATGCAAGGGTAGGGTTGCCGGGCATGCCTAAGGGTAGGGTTGCCGGGCATGCCTAAGGGTAGGGTTGCCGGGCATGCCTAAGGGTAGGGTTGCCGGGCATGCCTAAGGGTAGGGTTGCCGGGCATGCCTAAGGGTAGGGTTGCCGGGCATGCCTAAGGGTAGCTACTGTCCTGTTGAACCCTGAGAAACAGAAAGTAACAGAAAGGTGCAAAGAGCAGATGAGAACCATTGATGTGCCGGTCACATCACCTTTTCAACGCTTTCACAGTCCAAGCCTAATGCTTCTTCTGTTTACCTGCAGGCGCTCGCAAGGCTACAGTCCAAGCCAGCAAGCCCGCCCCTCTCACAATGCGTGACAGGCAGATAGCAGCCAAAGACGCCGCATCCCACCCCCC
>QAXH01001748.1:12568-25965 GCA_004335635.1 Chloromonas sp. AAM2 | reverse complement strand
GGCCTAGCACGTGACCTGGCCTAGCACGTGACCTGGCCTAGCACGTGACCTGGCCTAGCACGTTGACCTTTGGCGTTTGGTTGCGAGACTTCCGATTCCCCGAGTCAACCTTGGCTCCAACTCTGGATTTCTGACGCTGTCTCTGGGCCTGATTCCCCCAACGCCCTCTGACCTGCAACGAGCGGGCGTTTCAGAGCGGGCGTTTCAGAGCGGGCGTTTCAGAGCGTTTCATAGCTTTAGTTCTGAAAGCAACCTGGGTCTGATTCTACCAACTCATTGCGAGCTGCAACGCAACGGGCGGGGCGTCTTGCACCGAAAACAGTTCTGAAAGCACAGTTCCTCCATGCCTGGTGCGTCACACCTGCTTATTGCTGCCCTTGTCCTGTGTGCAGATAAGCACCCCATTGGCCAAGGTTGTGGTGATGGACCAAAAGGACTCATCGCTGTCCCGGGAGGTGGCCCGGGCACTCAGGAAAGAGGGGCTGTTCTCAGCCTACGTCATGCAGGTACAGGCAGGGGCACTCGGGAAAGAGGAGCTGTTCGCAGCCTGCGTCATGCAGGTACAGGCAGGCATCATGCTTGAGGAAGGTGCAGATTAGTAGTGTACCAGGAAACTGCAATAGTTCAGGCAGGAATCATAGGCATAGAGTGAGACAGGCATAGCAATCATGCAGGTACAGGCAGGGGCATGGCAGTGTTAGGAAGTGTGCCAGATGAATGCAATAGCCATGTCTGCGCTACTCCACGCAGTACACCACACCCTGCTCTCCAGCTGGTGCTAGCCTCCATGCATCTGGCGCTAGGCTGCAGTGATCTGGTGGTTCAAGGAACGAACAATCAGCCTTGTGCTAGCCTTGATATGACTGGCGGTCTGAGGAATCAATAGCCGGTATTGCGAGCCTGCATTCACCAGGCAGTTCATTGGACCAATCAGAAGTAGGCTGACGTAGGCCGCATGTTCAGAGTGGAGGCGTGGACACTCTCTCGGACCCGTGGTGCGGCAAATGATACCACATGTGATGATCAAGCTAACCGAACACTGGCAACACAACACTGGCTAGTCTCCATTCATTTGGGATAGGCAGTTGCCAGCATGTACAGAGTCAGTTGATGTGAAGTGCTTTACTGACGCGGACTGCCCCTGCACTTTTCCGTTTCCAGGACGGTTTCCAGGGTTGGGTGTCTGCCGATCTGCCCACCACCCTCGCCCGGGGTGTGGACTATGACGCCACCGCAGCCGATCTCATCACGGACAACATCGAGGTCATCACAGACAAGGTAGGAAACGTGCAAGCACGTGGGTGGCCTGTGGTGTCATTTTGACTTGAACGGACTTGTCAAATTCGGGATGCTGCCAGAGTGGGCGACCCAAGCTCCCTGATTGACCCAGCTCTTGTCCCCTCCGCCGAGTCACATCTGGCTGGATGGAACTTTTCAGGACGGGTCGTGAGCCGGTGTGCCTGCCTTCTCATGCACAAAACTGCCTTCTGGGTGCTGTGCGTGGTCAATCACGCTGCTCAACCAGCTGACAGTGTTTTCTTTCCTGTACTGCTGTGCTTCCACCTCCCTGCTGAGCTGCCTTCATGCAATGTAACAACAAGCTCACCCTGCTGCCCTGCCCTGTCCGACTCAGACCATCGCATTAGTCGGTCGTCTGCGTGGTTTTGTATTTTATCAATTAATTTTTTTCATTATTATTATCTAATTATTGTATGCCTCTCTGCTGCACAGACAATTGCGCTGGTCAGCCGGCTGCGCGACCCCGCCGTGGCAGTGCCCGTGGCCGCCAGCACCTCCCTGGGCGCAGTGTCGCTCTACTACTACGAAACAACACTGCAGGTGGGTGGTTGGGGTGGTTACTGTTACTCATGGAAGCTGTGTTGGAAGCTACAGCCTATTACATGCAGCACCTCAGGTCAGCACGACCAGCACAAGAAGTGGTGACAGTCGGCAGAGCAATGTCATCTGTGATGTACAACTGCATGTACACAACTCGTTGGTGTCCCAAGCCTAAGCTAAGCCAGTAAGCTCAGCTGATCATGTGTGTGTGGTGCAGGTGATCGGGCTGGCGGGCATGTCCTGGTCAGTTTACAGCGAACTGTCCAAGTACGACAGCCCACAGGTGAGCCCTGCCTGGCATTCAAAGCGGCCGGCGCCCTGACACCGGCTGTTGGATTGACTGATAGTGATTGACATGGCTGGTTGCCAGGCAGCTGGTCTTCGCTGACAGCGACCATGCAACTCCACTCCTTCTGTCATTGGACTGGAGTAGAAGCTTTTGTACGCACGCAGCGGCGAAGTGGTCATAGTTTTCGCATCACCTCTCACATGTTGCCTACATTTCCATGTGCAGAGGCGAATTTGCATTGAGTTTGAGTATTACATTTGACTCTTGTGCCTATTATCTCCGTCGCTGTCCACAGGAGGCTTTCACAGCATGGGGTGACGGCATAAAGAAGCTGACCACACCAAAGCCCAAACCAGTCCTAGTCAACGGCAAGCCCATTCCAGACGATTTCATTCCACCAAAGCTCCCAGCACCCCCAGCCGCAGCCCGCGCCGAGGAAGTATTAGCACGTGCTGCTAAAGAAGCTGAAGAAGAGAAGAAACAGGCGGAACAAGACAAGAAACGGGAAGAGGAAGAAAAGAACAAGGAGGAAGTTGCTAAAGCTGCAATGGAGGCGGCAGCAAGCCAGGTGCAGGCAGCTGCTGCTCAAGCAGCAGCTGCACAAGCTGCACCGGCTGCAGCTGCTAAGCAGCCACAGCCAGCTGCTCCAGCAGCGGCCAAGGAGGAGCCGAAGCAGTCAGCGCCGGCAGCGGCTGCGACTGCTCCAGCTGCATCAGCTCCAGCAGCAGTGGCACCTGCAGCACCAGCTACACCACCGCCAGCACCAGCCACACCAGCACAAGCACCCGCACCAGCACCAGCAGCACCCGCACAAGCATCCCCAGCCACCCCCGCTGTGACAAGTGAGGTCAAGCAGGAGCAGATGGTACGCAAGTGAGCGACACAACACTGCTACTTGCTGCAGTACTGTGGTGCTCCACTTGACAGATTTCACAGCTGTTAAAGAGAAAGCGACTAGCAACAAAGAAGTGGTGCTCCAATCGCTGTCTTCATACCTTACAGGGCTCGGGCTGAGTCATGCTACGAGCCTCAAGTTGAAGTCGTCAGCCTGTGCAATTAGAGTGTAAAAGGAAAAAGTTTGGCTGTGGTCTTGTCCATCTGAACATGCAATCGCGATGGTGAAGATTGATGCACAAGCAGCACTTGAAAAGGCAAGGATGCAGGCTGAAATTGATGGAAACCTTGTCGATTGGTGGATTGTTGGGTTGGGCCAAGGCCGGAGCTAGATTTTCATACAAATCTTTAGGATAGGAATTCGAGTGTTTGAGGTGTGCTCAACTCTGCGGCGAGATTAGCTGCGTTGTGCATTTGATCTGATACTCTGCAACACTCTGAGAAGAGACGCTCATTTTGTGGTGCACGAAGTGTGAGGTCGGAGAGGTACGATAATTCTTTTTCGGTGTGACAGTTGCTGTGCTGTCGTGTAGCATGGAGGCTGTGGTAACGCACAGCTGCGAAACCATCGTTACATTGGCGGCTCTTGGAAGCGCTGGTCTGGTTGAGGCTGAGTTTTGGCTGCATACTTCGAGCGCAAACATTTACATTCCAACGGACGTGGAATCATTGAATCCTGGGCCCGTAGTAAAGCCCGGTGCACCATGTGAAGCTCACATCGTGGTTCATCTTGCTTGGGCAGTAGACAGACATTCTTGCGTACAGAACACATTCGACTGGTGTGTCCATTGTATGATAGGTTGAGACGTGCTCCTGTGTGGGCAGTGTGAGGAATTTTCAGTCAACGTTTTGATCCTAGCAAGAGGCATACCAAAATGTAGTGTGGCGTGCTTTGATGGTTGTCCTGGTGGACGCGACGACAGATGTCGATATTTTGTAAGCAGCCATGTCGATGATTTCAAGTTTCTACGCGTGGAAAACCTGCAATCTACGCCTCCCGCACAACACTACTGATTTGCAAGGCGACAACACCTGACAGGAGCTCCATTCAGAATTTCAGAAACGAACAAAGCAGGGCAGACAGGCCAAAGGAAGGCAGAACGTAACAAGCCGCAGGTCGCCTCAATAGATGAATCTCATTGCAAACGCCAGCGTCCTGCAATGTATGTAACCCCCGAATACATACCTGACAGGACATCAACAACGGCGCTCAAGCAGCAATGAATTCCTGGCACGGTGTTCCACAACATGCAGGCTACAGCTGGCCAGAACCGGCCCCAGGACAGTTCTGTCCATTTCAGACCTAAACGAACAAGTTCCACACGTCATGCGTCCATTGCTAGCGCATGAGCATGCAGTGCTTCTGGTCTATTCCTGCCAAACACTGCATTGGCTGCCCAGCATCAGGGTACCACGTCACCCGGGTTGTTCCGTGCAAAGCCAAACACTTGCTTGGCAGAAGACTGTGGGGCTGAAGCCACTCCATTCTATAATGCAATAGCTAGCCATCTACCACAACACCTGTTCACACCGTCACAGATGCAAATCGCAAGCACAGAAACAATCTTCATCAGGTTGAGCCCAGTCAAGCTGCTTCAACGCTAGTGGCCTTGGGTTGGCGGGTAGCCCTGGCTCTGGGAGCAACACTGGACAGCTCATCAACAAGGCTGCTGCTCTTAGCTCTTGATGCACGTGGCTTCTTCACAGGCACAACTGAATCAACAACCACCTGCTCATCAGCCTCACTGGCGTTTGCCACCACCTTGCTGCTGCTCTTACTCCTGGCCCTATTTGCACGTGCTTTCTGTACTGGCTCAACTGAATCGACCACCTGCTCTGCCAAAAGCGCTTCCTCTGGCTCCAGCTTCTCCTGCTCTTCACCACCAGACTCGCCCTCGATACCAATAGCTGCAAACCCAGCCTGCGAAGCAGGCTTATCTTGCCCTACCACTGCAGCAGCCTCAACAACGCTCAGCAACTCCCTGCTACTGCTCATAGCTCGTTTCAGTGCCCTAGCAGCAGCACGTGCTTTCTTCTCCTCGGAAACGGCCACAGGAGGTGGATCCGCAGACTGGTCAGGAACGCCTGCAAGTGCCTCCTCACATGGGCTGTTACTCCTCAACCTGGAGACACGTGCTTTGCCCTCCTTCCCTGCTTGCTGCTCAGCCTGATCACCCACACTGCTGCTGGTACTCTTAAACCTAGAAGCTCGCACTTTCACCTTTGCCACACCCAAGACTAAACTCTCATCATGGCTGTCAACAGTGTCAGTTTCCTGACTGACGCTGCTAGCCTTGGTCCTGCCCCTGGAAGCACGTTTTTTCTTCTCTGGCACTGCTGTAGCAACTGCAGCTGTAGCACTGGCAGCAACTTCAGGCTCGTCTTGCCCTCCACCGCTACCAACTTCAACCAGTACCGTCTCTTCACCAGCACTGCTACTTCTGGCCAGAGGTTTTCTACTTGATGCGGCTTTTGGAGTGCCGTTTCCTTGGCCACCGCTGTTGGGTTGTTCCGCCCCCTCCTTTGTTAGGTTCCCCTTTGTTAGGATGTCCAACATTGTTGGGTTTTGTCTGTTGGGTCGTTCCTCCTCCGGCTCTTCTGTGTCGCTGGCACTGCTGCTCAGCACACTGCTGCTGCTGTGATGGAACCCGTCAGCCCCTGATGAGGACGACTGCCACCCGCGGCCCAGCAGCTGGGCAGCAGGCACAATCACACCCTGCAACACCATACACAACGGTAGAGTGAGATGGGGTGAACGGTAGAGTGAGATGGGGTCTGACCACAACTGGCAATGCCACTCCAGAAAAGGAGCTCTCACATGACAGTCCAACCTGCTTCCCAGGATGAATGACTAAACTTTCAATCCTCCTCCAGGGCCATTAATCCCTGGCTCTGTTTCAAGCACTGCCGAACCTGGGAATGTCATTTGTGAGAACGCAGCTCTCCTAAAGCAAGCGGAAGCCATGTAATGATGTAATAATGAGATCCGCCTTACGATTCGCTTTGCCTGTTCATCCAAGCAGCCCAGATAGGCCTTGCCCTGGCGTGGCAGCGTCGGTTAGGTGCAACTTTGCCCACCTAAGAAAGCTTGCTCACGTATCGCATCACACTGACCTTGGCGTCTAGCCAGTCCAGATAGGCTCTCCAGTCTTCAGACCCAGCTGCGAGCGTGTCAGCACAGCCCAGCAGCACCAGCGCCCTCCGGGGCCGAGTGATGGCCACGTTGATGCGCCGAGGGTCGGCAACAAACCCTACCGTGCCTCGTGGGTTGCACCTGTCACATGGCAGAGGCGAGGGAGACGTGGCAACACACAGTTGCGTTAATGGTGTTGAATGCTAGACACGTGTGGTCAGAACTGTGGGCAGCCACACTGCAATTGAGAACAAATCTGACATTCACATGCATTGCATATGAGAAGGCATGAAAAACAAGCAGTTTGGGAAAAGTCGGGTATGTAATCGTGGCACGTGCAGGCACGCCAAGAAACCGCTCAACTTTTGCATTGATAAATATGTATCTAAACCAAAAAAACTTGATAGTGTTACATGGCCTCCAGTTCGAGGTAGAGTGTTCAAGGGCCAAGAAGGGCGCACATGATTCACCTGACGGCTGAGAAGATGACTGCGTCTGCCTCCCTGCCCTGGAAACCGTCCACCGAGGAGGCGGTTACCTCAACCGCCCCGGTGTCGATCAGGTGGGACACGTGGGGGGGTAACTGACGCAGCAGGGACTCCAGCAGGCGAACCTGTAAGCCATGACAGAACCATCATGTAGCCAATTGCAAACAAGAAAACTGTACACATGGCCCAGTAAATTATGCATATAGGTGTATCATAAAAAGGTCATAGGGATCATAACATTAGGTATATCAAAACAAGGTAATAGGGATCATTAGGGATTATTATTATCAGTAGAAAGGTATACGGGGTATATACGGGGTACTGAAATGATGCCGGACATGCGGCACAGTGTCTGTAAACTAGAAAATTGTTCGACTTTGCGGTTGTTGCTTGGGGTGCAGTGGTGACCTATATGTTCCCCCCTTGCCCCCTTGCCCTTGCTGAGCAGTCCTCCCCAGACTGAAGCCATGTGAATAACATCAGCAACAGCAACAGCAACAACAGCAGCAACAGCAGTGCCTGTGCCCGTCCTGCACCTGCTGCATAGAACAGCAGTATGTTGATGCGCTGACCGCTTATGTTCATGCCAGTTGCTGCAGCTGACGACCATGGCTGGCTGGCCCTAACGATGGCTGATGCCGCCGAGAGTTGGCAGGTGACGGTAGAAACCCATCTCCTGTCTGAAAGAGGCCTATGGTGCGTTCACGTGACTTGAAGTAAACTATTGCAGCTATATCAATATCAACGTGTTGCTCCTACATCAAAACAGGGATGAGGGGCTGAGAAAGCGATCTTTCAGAACTTGCCACCTGCACCCCTTGGGTAATCAGGTAAGAGGTTATTGGCTAACGTTTTTTTAACCTTTTTTTTTTTTTTCTAACCATTATTTCCTAACAAAATTATCCCGTGTGTTGCTGCGCACCTGTCCCTTGTACGGCGTGAGCAGGGCCACACTCGACACGTCGCCCCGCGAGACCAGCAACTCCAGCACCTGAGGAAGCAGCATGGGACATGCGACACGAGTCATGACATCATGCAGCCTTGCAGCATGCAGCCCTGCAGCCTCGCAGCATGCAGCCTCGCGGCCTCGCGGCCCTGCAGCCCTTCTGCCCTGCAGCCCTGCAGCCTTGTACAAAACCGAACAGTCTGGACGTTTCCTTCTGCCGCTCTGGGTTGGAGGCGCATACTGGACATCAGGGCACCAGGACGCACTGCCACTGGAACAACAGTTAGGCCAGTGATCTGACTGGACTATCCTATTGCTGCTATCGGTGCAGTGGTGACCAGTGGGGTACCAGCAGTTTTCCTTCCCTCTTCCCTGCCGAGCAGTCCTCCCCATGGACTGAAGGCCATGTAAACAACAACAACGACGACGACAACCACCACAGCAAAACGGCGCAGCGGCTGCCCGCACTTGCGCTGGGCTTATACATGAACCAACCCCACACCCATTTAGAGCGCTGGAGAAAGACAGTACCAAGAAACAAGCAAGAAACCGAAATTGCAACGGCCCTCCTCACCTGCATGGCTGCTCGAGCTTCCACTTGGTTCCGGTATGAGCCCCCTCCACCCCCATTAGATGGGCCAGAGGAAGAGGAGGAGGACCCCTTGCCAGTGGTTGCCCCTTCAGAGCCTGATGCTCCACCCGCTACGGATGCCTGCTCCTCCCTACCAGAAACCTGAAATGCAACAACGCACAAAGAAACGTGCAAAGAAACATTCAGTCTCAGTGTGAGGTAACATTTGAACGCAAAAACGCACACAAAGAGTGAGGGTATGGCCAACCTTGTAAGAACCTTGGAAGGCCTTGTATTCTATGCCACGTTACATGGCCCCCACATTCAACTCTTGTTGCTGTGCAAGTATCTTTCGGTTTCTTGTACGTTTCTTGACCACAGATGTGAGGTAGGACACTGCTCACCTGTGAAGACGCCACCAGTTTTCACGTAACACACAGCCAGTCAGTTTCCTTGCATTGGTTATTTTGTTGCTTGCTGGACAGTTTTCGTCATGGCTGTTTTTGTCATGGCAGTTGCCGTCTGCTTCTCGTGCGTTCATTGACTGAGAAACATGAGTATCATTCATGTCAATATCAATATTATCTACCTGTAAAAACGCCACCGGCCAGTTCTGTCTGGGCCAGTCAATCCCCTTCGGCGGCATCTTATCCGCCGCTGTCACTCCGTCCCGCAGCCTGGCGGCGTAGAAGTGTCTGGAGGGGAAGGCGGAGAGTGCCGGGTGCATGCGGTACTGGGTGTCCAGCAGAAGGGGGGCCAGGCCCGAGGCGCTTAGCCGGTCGAATAGGGTTACGTCTAGCTTGAAGTCAAGCGCCCTGCGGGATTGGGCAGGCACACACTTGACGCCAGTGTGCATCTACCTTTGCAGACGATACACCAACCGAGGCCAAGCACAAACTCATCTTGAACTTTTTTTGGGAAGGCGATTTGTACTACAATCTTATTTACTGTTTTTGTGATGTAGGAATGCTACGACTGTCTCTGGGCTGTGCATTGACACTCTGCTTGGCACTCCAATGCCCTGTTGAAATGTGGATTCGCTGAAATGTGGATTAAAACGTGGATTAATCATTGCACACGATTCACCAACCGAGGTCAGGCGGTGCCAAGCACAAGGTCATCCTGGACTTCCCGGATTTTCTATTCATTTTCCCCTTGGTTGGTTGCCGGGCAGACCCTTGCACGTATGAACAACAGAATCACAGTGGTTCTGAGAAGGCACGCACTTTCCTGACACTGTCAAGCTTTTGACATTCGCTAGTATTCATTATCTGTTTCTCTCCTCACTTGTGGGCAGCAGTACCACATGGCCTTCAGTCCGAGGAGGACTGCTCAGCGCAACGCATTAGTGTTATGAGTTGTGTGGATTACACTGCCACGTATTTTTGTTATCATTCCTTTATCTCGGTGGTAAACAGGCTACATGCTCTGGCAGGGAACTTCAAAAAGGCTGTACTGACGCCTGGGCACACTTTGGATAGTAGCTTGGGAAAATGAGGCTTGTCCGGCCACTGCCGTCAGGAGGTGAACCCAACACTCACTTGCGTGAGGTGACAGTGGGGGGCAGTTGGCACGGGTCTCCGGCCATGACCACGCACTGGGCGCCGCGGGTCAGCGGCACGAGCGTGGCGGGTTCAGTGGCCTGAAACCGACACACAGGGCAGGAGTCAGAGCACACACACGGCGTACGTTGGTAGCCTCAAACCACAACAAGGCGGAAACAAGGAACGACATGATTGACTTTGAGTCATATTGATTGACTTTGAGTTTGTTTTGTCCCTGAGTTGCGGGACACATCCCTTATGCGCATTGTGCGCATCGGCACGGATGTAAAAAGACAACAACAACAACAACATGGTTATATGTTCACTGCTCCATCTACACAAGCATGACAAGTCAGGCACAGGGGCAAGGGGTCCAGAAGACTTGTAACACGGTCCCCTTGACTTGATTCGGTGTGCATCACGTCGGAATGTTTGACGAAAGGTTTGTGACCGACGTCCATTGGTTGCATCCCAACAAGTCATGGATGAGCAGATGACTGGGATTGTTAACAAGCCACAAGCAAAATGAAACAGAGGTTATGATGCCTCATCAACGCACCTGTGATGCCTCATCAACACACCTGTGATGCCTCGTCAATGACCACCACTTTGTAGGTTTGTGAGGCGATCATGGGGTCGCCTGCTCCGGTGCATGTGGCGCAGACAACCTGCACACGCATGCATACATGCACAATGCATGATCATCATTGCATGGTTTTGCTTACTGCTGTTTTGCAGCACGTGGCACACACCACGTCTTGCATCATCACGTCATCATTATGTAGCTATTCGCTTAGCGCACACCGTGGTTCCGCAGCTTGCGGCGCTTCAGACCAAACAGATGTGACGACGTAGCCTGTCTGTTGTACTCTCTCTGACCCCAGGTACGTTACCCAGACAGGATCAATTCGATCTTTGCAAAGCAAATCCTACAACGGCCGTCTTCCCACCTTGTCCGCCTCCTTCTCATGGAAGTTCAAGTCCTCTGACCACCGACCCTGCCCGCGCCCACCCTCCACCCCTCGCCCCTTCTCTGTCCCCCCAACACACAACAAGTCTAACCCAATTCCCACCCCATCCCAGTTCCCGGCCGTCATCGTCATCATCATGACACGTCTTTTTGCTTACCTGTGCAGTGACCAAGACCTGCTCCATGCCCTGTTTGAGCAGTGCATCCGCCTGGGCTAGTTCTATGCGGGCGGAGGTCTCAACGGCTGCCCACCGCTCCAATAGGCCCAAAGCTGTGCCAGCTGACCCCGACCGATCCTGCATGCAGAAAGATGCACGTCAGTGCATGTGCATGTCAATGGAACACCTCCATGTGCATTAAATTACCATCCATAATACTGCAGCCAGTAGCTGTAGGTAGGACAGTTCCATGGCCTCGAGTCCGAAAAGAAATGCTCAACCGGGGCAGGACGGTAGGGGAAACAAACATCACAACTGTCAACTTCACTCAACTAACACTTTACTGATGCTGCTATAAGCTGTGCCAGGTTCTGCCCAGTTTGTTGCTGACATCACTCATGCTCAGGGCCTGCTACCAGTCAAACTTGCCAATCCCGTGTTAGGCTCACCCTTGCTTCTCTGGCCTGGTCCAGTTTTGCCTGTGCCTGCGCCCGCACCCGTGCTGACTGGCGTCCGTAGGCGGTTTCCTTTTCAGCCAGAGCCTCAAGCGTTACATGACGCAATGAGGGGCGCACCTGGGGAGCAGAAGGGGTAAAGCTGTTCAAGCAGAAGAGAGTGAAATTGCAACAGAGTTAGGTAATTATATAAGGCCAACATGGGTCATGGGACGACGTCGGAAAAAGGACAGGAGACAGGGGTAAGCCGATAGGTGCCAGTATTGAACTGACGCAGAAAAGTGGTCAAAACGCGAAACAAGTCGAGGCCCGCCGGAGGCGGAAATCTTCGCGATATTTGGTCGAAAACCTTACAAGTTTCAGGTGAATTTCGCAGCAAACTCAGTTTTAGTCGTGCCCAGGTCATAGCGACTGTCATGTCTTACTCGAATTGAAAGTCTGTCACTATTTCAAGTCAGCAAAGTCATTCCCTAAAGGGCCAATTAACGCTATAGATGCAGCTGGCTATAAGTGCCATTGTCCTCAATCCAGTCTGCCACGCAATGCCTTCAGTATGCCTTCAGTTCGTGCTGCAATCCCCATGCTGGTGATGGTTGCCTGATGCTTGCCATCATGCCGTGGTTTCTTGATCTCCGACCTGCCCAAAACAAGTGCTGTGGCCAGGTGCTGTAGCATGGCATTCTTCTTAGCAGGCTGGGCGGGCGTCTTCAATTGAAATGTGCCCGCCTGCTGGTCGTCGTCTGTTGCATGGGCCCAACGAGGATTCAAAACATGCCCCATGCCGGAAGCAGCAACCGTGAGAGCTCTCAAGCGCAGAAACATGGTGTCAGTGCCCTTAGTCGAAATTGAGTGCCGCAGGCAAGCGAATTTCGATCCACCTAAGAGTGGTAATTTGAGGTTCTTGGCTTATTTTGAATATATCTTTTAGATCTTCCGTGTATTTAGTAAAGTTTTGATTTTTACTGTAATCTGAATTAGCTTTTTTAATTTTTTAGTATTTTTGGTGGGATTAATTGAACTTGGCTCCGACGTTTGCAAGAAACGCGGAATTCATTCGACTTTTGCCTTTTTCCCGCTTGAAGTTCGACGGATTTAGTGCGTCAGTACGGTAGGTGCCTGTGTACTTTCTGGGACAGCGTGGGGATGAGGACTGGTGGATTTGCCATTTCTTCTCTTCTTTCCTGTCACCATCGTTCGTTTCCTTCTGAGGGCCTGTCTGTCTGTCTGTCTGTCTGTCTGTGTTTTTTTGCCTGTCTCCTCACAAGGCTGCCTGTGTCTGTCTGTTCGTCTGCATGTGTCTGCCTGCCTGTCTGTTTGTCTGGCTGTGCCCTCACCTTTGCGGGGTTGCCGAGGCGCACCACCCTCATGCCACGCTCCTGCAGACCCTCAACGATATTGTCAACTGCACAGCAGTGTCACACATGCAAGAGAATCAAGCAAGCAAGTACACGAGTTTCTACCCGAGTAGATACGATAGACAAATATGGCGGACAGTGCATAGTTGTTTCATGGACATACAAAGTAGTACACCTGCACACAAGGCAGTTCAGGCATGGTTACCACCCGGGTAAATTCAATAGACAAATATGGCGGACCGGGTATAGAGTGAAGTGATCACTTGCTCTGTTCAAAACTGATTGTTCCATCCGAAAAACGCACTATGTGAAACTATCATCCTTGCACTTGATCCCCCCACCACCCCCCACCTGCTGCGTTGGTGTCAGCGCATGCCAGCAGCGGCCCCATGGCTGCCCAACTGGACGGGCGCCGCGCCGAGCTGCCAACTAGTACTGAGATGAGCGCCAGGAGAGTGCGCGTCTTACCGGTACCGGGCGGACCCTGAACCGCAGCAGCAGGTTTACTATTGTGTTAGAACCAACAAACAATTTTCGTGAACATAAAGGAAAGCATATGACAGTTGTCAAGCCGGGGACGAGCTGCCAACCAGCACTGAAATGAGAGCCAGCAGGGTGCGCGTCTTGCTGGTACCAGACGGGCCCTGATAGCCAGCAGCGGGGTCACAGCAGGCTGAATGGGGACCACACACACATGGGGCTGAATGGGGACCACACACACATGGGGCTGAATGGGGACCACACACACATGGGGC
>QAXH01001745.1:26870-52244 GCA_004335635.1 Chloromonas sp. AAM2 | reverse complement strand
TGCCTGCCTGCCTGCCTGTGCCTGCCTGCCTGCCTGTGCCTGCCTGCCTGCCTGTGCCTGCCTACCTGCCTGCCTGCCTTCCTGCCTGTCTGTCTGATACACATCACGTGCTTTTGTACTGTGTGCTGTGTGGTGTGTGGTGTGCAGGCGCTGGTCTATCCATGAATGTGCAGTCGCCTCCCCCCGCCTTCATCGAGCGCTCCATACTGTGGTGGGGCTACGCTCGCATGCAGGCATCAAGCCAGGCACTGGCGATAGAAGTCATCTGTGATCTGGACGGTGAGACACGCACATCCGCTTTGTTTTCCATTGATTGGGGTTTGGTTGATCTGTTCGCTTGCTTTGTGCAAGTTTGTGTTGACATGCCCTTCAACACTGGTTCATGCGCCGCTGAGACTGAGCGCAAGTTTTGTCAAGGTCACCTTGAATTGCACTTTCATTGCTCTTCATTGCAGTCAATTGTATATGATGGAGAATGTTGTTACAATTGTTGTTACAGTTATGAACACGTTTGATTAATACGGATAGGATCTGTCCTGTTACTTGTGGTCTGCTATCCGCTTGATGTGGGGTCGTTGTTGTCAGGTCTTGTCTGTTAGCATACAATGTACTGGAGTCAGCGTGCTTGTGCCATTCCACATTGGGGTCTTATTAAGGGTATTGCCCAACAAATGCTAAGAATCAATCCATCAATCAATCCTGCAGTTATTTGCCGGTTTCTCGGCAGCTTTCTGTGTCTTGTCAAATCCCTTGCGTCTGACCTGGTATGATGATGA
This sequence comes from Chloromonas sp. AAM2, assembly GCA_004335635.1. Classification (NCBI taxonomy): domain Eukaryota; kingdom Viridiplantae; phylum Chlorophyta; class Chlorophyceae; order Chlamydomonadales; family Chlamydomonadaceae; genus Chloromonas; species Chloromonas sp. AAM2. The sequence continues at coordinate 51,468 of QAXH01001745.1, read as the reverse complement.
GCATGGCCTGCCAGCATTCGCGCTCGGTGCATGTGGGCCCCCCCTGATGTAATCAATATATACTCGTAAAGTGCACACACATGATGCACTTGTCTGCTGTGCAGGTGGCGTGATGGATACTCTAGTCTTGCGCAAGGCCACAGCCTCATGAGGACACGTGATGGATCCACGTGCCACTGTTGCCTGCGGCCTGCCCATGCGTTTGCAGCCTACGTTTATCAGGGGTGAACGTGCAGACACCCGGAAAACCAGGCTGCCAACAGAGAAACGTCTTGGCTGTGTGTCAGTTGGAACTCATAACCCATCACCCAATAACAGTTGTGCTTCAGGGCTGGCGAGTCAGTATCCATCCTCCTCTCTCGCCTGCCACCCGTCGCCTGCCACATACCATCGCTGTAAGCTAAGGCAATAGACAAGAACCGAACGCAAGTCATGCAGTTGCTAGCAACAAACAATGGTTGTGTGGGCCTCTCATGATGTGCAGTCCATGGCAGTGGGCCGCCAGCATGGGTGCATAGAAGGACACGCAATGGGCTGGACGTGGCAGGTCTTGTTCAGAAGGCGTCGGACAATCAATGAACGGACGAGACAGGAGGCGTTTGGACGCACTTGGGACATGGGAGTGCCTGATGCTCCCTTGTTTTGACGCGATCAGGGGACTAGTCAGGGATCTAACTGCTCATCTACCTGCCTGGTCAGATTGATCGAACGAAATATCCTGGCCGTGATCACTTCTCTACGCATTGCCTGACACTGTGGCTGGCTGTGCGCTGTGTCTGCCTGAATTGAAAGTTGATTGCTTGATTTTTTACACACATTTTGATTTGTTACACAGGGAGGCCGTCAAAGGACACGGGTGTGACGGTGTGTTGGTTGTACCTCACCCTTCCAACCGCTACTGTTGTGTATCATCTGCCTGGACCGAACTAAGTCTAATTGCAACCAAGCGCCACATAATACTGTAGTATACCTACACAGGGCAGCTGGTTTTGTGCCCTTGTTGGTTTTGCAGTTTTTCAACAAACAACTGCTGCAAGGCATTGCCATTGAGGCTGCGGAATCAGGTGCTTGCTTGTTGTACAATGGCATGTTCATGCCTAACCATACCAGCAGCATCTGCGCTGTGGTTTTGCATCATCATGGCTTGCCTGTGCGATTTCCCATTGCATGTCTCCTTGTTGCTTGTTGCTTTACCAACACTGACGATGGTCATCATCGGTTTTTGACGCCTGGTGCTTGCTTATTGTGTGATGGCGCAAGGGCAGACCAACAGCAAGTTGGTGTCTAAGCAGCCGCACATACGCTGTTGTTTGCATCATCTGCCTGAAGCAACCGGAGTGGAGTTTTAATTGCGAGCAAGCGCCAATGATTACCAACAGTGTGTTGAGGTCAATTTTCACCTTTGAGCTTGAGGCATGAGGTTCTCGAGTGTTGTGCCACGGCACCCAAAGCAGCACCTTGCAGGCTTGGCATGTGATTGGTTCACCATTCGCCCATGTTTCATGGCAGCGTTGAACATTTCTTGCAAGACATGGGCAGTGGAAGCGATTTGAAAACATGCTGCAAGTGATGTAGGAGCTGTCTAACGGTTGTAATCGGAATGCCATCAGTGGATGAAAATTTGTTTGGGATGCCCTTTGAGCATGCAAGGGCGTGTAGTCGTAGTAGTGCATGCGTGAATACTGGAGCGCCAAACTTGTTGTAGAGATGTGCCTGCCCGTGGCATATGCATAGGAAGTTTGTGTGCATGCCTGGACCGAAAACTGATTGTTGTCTATCTTCTCAGAGCGTGTGGCACAGTGTATCAAAAAAAAGTTTGCCAGTTCTGGGACAATTCCTGGGAGTTCCACTGGAACACGTTTTTGGTTTGTGTTTTCGTGGCAAAGTGTGATTAAGTGTCCTATGGTGCGTGAGGGCTGTGGCCAAACTGTGTGGTTTGAAAACCGAGCAGCGAATCACTGGGACAGTCTGGTCATTCTGATACATTTTACAAATTGTTGACTCATTACACATGTACATTCTGCTGACTTGGTGGCGACTTACATTACCGACTTCTGAAGCATACCGATCAGACGAGTCACACATCTATGTGTCTTTTGACAATGTAATTCCTGTCTCCTGGTTTGCTGTCCCAGAAGTGGCAACGCCCCGTCTACCACAACACGCTATACCCCCTGTGTAGGATAAACACACACACACCTGTGACACAGTGTGCAAACTCCACAGTATCCCCAATAACACTTTAAAACTACATCGCAAACACATGTCCCAGTGGCATTGACAGGAATTGTCCCAGAACTGGCAAACTTCTTTTTTGCTGTGTATGCTGCGTGTAACACAATGTATGCACCCAATGAGCGGCCTTGTGTTATGCAGCAAGGTACGGTATGCAGCCGCTGCCCGCCGCCACCCATGCCATGTGCATGTAGAGAACAGCTGGATGTCGCCAGCTAGGCAAGCTGTTCCAGACCAAGCTGCCCTGAGGTTGCTGAAAGATGAGAAGACTGTACTACATCACGTTTAAACTGGATCCCCCAATGGTTGCCATCCACTCTCGTTCTCAGCACGAGAGAATAGTGGTCCCTGCTGGCGAAGTTTGGCGAGAACCGTCCCCGCTCTGAATGCGGAAGCATGGCTTTGTGTGCGCAACCATTCGTATACGCCAAATGTGAGGTGAGTACAGTGAAGCTGTCCAAGTAAACTGAGACTTGAGTTGGTAGAGGCAGGTACGGCAAAGTGCGCCGGAAAACCGAGAACCGGCTTCGTATCAGATCGCACCTCTGGAAGTATCCTTCACTACCTATCCAGTGATTAGTTTTCTGATGAGAATGCTTCTGTCCAGAGACATGATGGCCTGCCGTCAGAACGCGTTTCTGGGTAATCAAATGTACTCATGCTGAGGTGGGCTTACCGGCCGTAATGCGGGCCTGATTCCTTGGCCTCGTAAGAATGGCTGGTCGGGGCCAGCTGAGATGGGCTCTCTGCCTGGCCAACTTCAGCTTGCTTCTTCAGCTAGCGTCATGCAACACCAAACCTTGCGCGACGGTGCTGGCCGAAGCAGCATTACGAGCCCTTTCAGCCACAGGAAGCGTCGCAGCCAGGTGCGGCTACAGGCCAGGGTCTGTCACTTTGTTTGCCTTTCCACCTTGGCCAATGGTCCTTGTCGCAGCCATGTTGCTACACAGCCACGCAATGCTTGACGTGCAAGCAATGCCTGACCGCAGCTTCCAGCTTGTCCGTAGCATGTGATGTGCATCAGCGTTAACCACCTTGCTCTCTTACACGCAGTGTGCTGGAGTTGGAGCTTCGCAACATCATTGAAGACCCATTCGGTCCATGTGCTTTGGAGAGCGTACAGGTGATAAATAGGACCTCAGCAGACAATGCTGCATGTACTGGCACGTACTTGCGACTTGATACACACATACAACAGCACTGTGCACTGCTTTCATGCTGGCCAGCATGAAAACGGTGGCATCACGAGCTGTAGCACTGATTGGCATGCTAGGTGTCGTTTTTCCAGTCGTCCGGGGAGGACTGCTCATCGTGGGCTAGGGCAACTGGGAGGCAATGCCTGTGAACTTCACCACTGCACCGGCTAAAGCAACAATGGCAGCCAGCACCGGCTAGCATTGGTGGCATGGAGCAGCCATGGTGGCCGTTCCAGTCAGCAGAAGCAAGTTTCAGGGCAGCGTAGGGAGGCCGCAGCTTCCTTCATGTGTGAAGTGATAAGCAGATGTGATGCTCAGCAGGCAGAAGCAATGGTACCAGCAGCAGAGGCAGAAGCAGTGCACAGCAATGCAGCAAGCATCGGCATGGTGTGACTGTCACAGTAGGTCAGGTTCGACATTCCTGTGTGAAAATTTGAAATGCGCCTAGGGGCCCAAAGCTAGCCTTTCAGAGCGCGAGTCCGCAGTATGACCTGCTTCTTTCGTTGTTCCTAGCTGAGTGTTCGATGTCGCGAGGCTTGAGCTTGCTTGGAAAGCCCCATGGAGAGGTCATGGTGCTTCGGCTAGGACTGAGCGGTTGAGGTGCGACCTTGGTCAGCCATGACCCAGCGACCGTGAACACCCAATAGGGACATAAATAAGCTGCCAATCGGCGAAGGAACTACTGCATACGATGGCCGGAGCGCAGAGCAAGACCATTTACAAATTCGCACTCAAATCACACAGGGAATGTCGAACCTGAATGTCGGTTTTAAACCAGATACATGTGCAGCCTGTGGCAGTGGCAGACAACTGGCGTTTTCGGGTCTTCATATCTAGCATCAGCAGCACCAGCACCAGCACCAACAGCAGCAGCAGCAGCGGCAGCAGCAGTGGGACACAGGCAGGGGCAAAGACAACATAGTGTAGCAGGTGGCAGTGTGTAGTACCACCGTACAGCAGACAGGGAAGCGTGCAGCAAGCAGCAGCAGAGAGGCATTGAGTGTGATGAGAACCAGCAGCAGTGTGCACAGAGCACCAGCAAACATGCAACAGTGTGCCAACACCAGGCGGAGGCGGCGGCAGCAAGCAACGGATAGCAAACAATGTGCAGCATGTCTATTGCTGGGCTGCAGGTTGACAGCCACTGGCACAACCACAACAGCAAGCACATGGCTGGAGTGATGGATGGTGTCTGTGTTGCCTGCCGTGCGACGGCAGCAGCAGCAGTGGTGCGATTCGAAACAACGTGCAGCGTGTGTGGTGCTTGGACATCAGCTATAGCACCTGTCAGCTAGCATTGCGCACCAGGCAGCGACCATATGGTGCAGCACTTTGGCAATTGATGGCAGCAGTTTGGCAATGGATGACAGCAGTTTGGCAATGGATGGCAGTAAGAAACGGACAGCAATACAGTACGACGGCAGTAGGCACAACCACAACCACCGGGCAGCGGATCGTATTACGTCATTGCGCATCCATCCCCTGGCCCCCAGCATGCTGACATTCTGGGCCGTGTAACCCTTTTTAATTCATGCAACCCTGTCTATCTACGTGCAAAGCAGTGCCTCTGAGCGAATTAAGGCTGTCGCTGGGCGTCCGCCACATGGGTGGCACCACTCACGTTCCCCTTGGCTGCATGGGTTATAATGGCACTCACGTGCACTGACCCTTAGACTCCTGCCCGCAGGAAGAGGCCTGCAGTGGGCTCAGCAAGCCCGAAGTCATCGCCGCCGTCGCCATCCCCTCCGGCGTGGCCCTAATGGCCATCTCACTCATCCTCACAGCCGTTATTGCCTCCGTTCGCGGCGCCACGCGGGCAGCAGCAACACGGGCAACCGACTTTGACAACACAGGATCAAGCGACAAGCAGCGGGGGTGGAAGGGGTGGCTTGCGGGCTTAGTTGGGGGGCATGCTGTAAAACCAGAGGAGGAGGATGACGAAGATGAGATGGCACAGTTCCAGTTCGAACAAAGGGCGTCGATTGATAATGCCCCAGGCATCGGAGCGGATACGACGCTGCTGCTGTCTGATGTGCAGAACAGCACCAGTTTATGGTAAGTGCCGTTACTTTCTATCTACATGATAGTGGATTGGTAGTGGATACTGGTAGTAACAATCCTACTTGGGTTGATGATGCTGATGATCATTGATATTGAAGAATGTTAGATTCGTGCGGAAGATCACCAGTTTGTGGTAACCAGTTGTTGCTTGGTTTACAGTTGCTGCTGGCATGTTATGGAGGGTGCCTGCACCGTAATTGAGCAAACTGGCGGAAGTCAAAGTTTGCACATTTGCACTGCTATTGCCTTCAAAGCCAGCCCATGCTTCTTTTGTTCGTGCACAATACCAATACTAATGTTACCGTCGCATGGCAATCAGTTCATTTCGTCACATGTCAACAGTTGCTATTTTCCTTCCCCTCTTGCCCCTGCTGAGCAGTCCTCCCCGGACTGAAGGCCATGTAAACAACAACAACAACAACAACAGTTGTCAACAGTTGCGTTGTTGGACGGTAATGAAACCAATGTGCCACTGCCCTTGTCGCTTCCAGGGAGATGCTTCCTACTGTTGTCATGGACGAGTGCATGCAAATACACGATCAGACCTTCCGAGGGCTGCTGGCAAAGCACAACGGGTAAGCAGCACACGGCAGTTCATGCCATGGTGGAATCATGCAGTGCATTGGGTAAGCAACACACGGCAGTTCATGCCATGGTGGAATCATGCAGTACACTGGGTAAGCAACACACGGCAGTGCATGCCATGGTGGAATCATGCAGTGCATTGGGTAAGCAACACACGGCAGTGCATGCCATGGTGGAATCATGCAGTACATTGGGTAAGCAACACACAGCAACGTATGTATGTAGAATCAGACAGTGCATGGGGCAAGCAGCATAGGCCTCAAGTGTGAGACACTTGCAGAGACCTTGTAGCTCTGATTTGTTTCTATTCTTCTGTTGATGTTGCTAGGGTGTAAGCAATACTGGCATTCGATGCTTACAGTTGATCATAGGAGGTGGTGAGCAGCCTTTGAATTTGCTGTATTTGCAATTCATCAATGATCCACTGCAGCCTGGGAGTGAGCGAGTGAGTGAGTGAGTGATTAGATGATTGACTGAGAAGTCGTTAGCCGTTGCAGTGACAAAGCCGATGCATGCCTCTAGACTGCTGTCGTAACTCTAAGCATGATGCGGTGAGCATCGATGGCACTCGCGCGCGTGCCGCGGCAACCCTCCAACGCCTCTACCACTGCTGTATTCATCCGTAGGTACGAGAGCGCTACGGAAGGGGATGCCTTCATTCTTGCTTTTCCCAACCCCGCCGCCGCCGTACGTTTTGCGATGGACGTTCAGCTCGCGCTACTCGAGGCGACTTGGCCCACGCAACTGCTGATCAACCCGGACGGCCGACCTGTGCACGTGCTGTTAGATAACGAAACCGCCGTGCCAGGCCAGATCGAGACCAAAGGCAGAGGCATGATGCCCAGAATGCCGTTTCTTGGCGCAATCCATTCCAGCCCGAACGCAGCCATGCACGAGTCCCCGCCGTTTCAGAACCAGCTGGCGTCGAGCAAGATTTTCAAAACCGTTACAAACTTGGAGAAGCTGAGTAACACGCTCAGTTGGATGACCAGGGGAGGTGAGAAAAACCATTCAAAAAACAGCAATATGGCTGATTATTGTTGATTCATGCAAGTGTCGGGGACAGCTCCGGACAATTCGTATGCAACACTAGGCAGCCCAGCTCAGGTTGACTTCCGAGTTCTGATGAGAGCGGGGCTGCTGTCCGACCGATGATTGAGTCAGAACAAATGCAAGGAATCAAACTAGCAGCCGCTGCAGAATTCCGCTATCTGTGTCCAACCGGTTTTGTATCACAGCCAGAGGTATGGAAGGAATCCAGCGACTCCATTCTAATCTTATCGCGCCAGACAAGCTCTTGACCACACGCTCCCCACAAAACAGAACGCTTGACACCACCAGCCCTTGCCACCCTGACCCATGCGCAGGTGGTCATGATGACGATAACGGTGACATGCTGGCATTTGGCAGCAACACCATCTTGCCCACAGTAGATATGGCGGACATAGACCCCCCCTCCCAACAGGTGAGCCTGGCTTAAATATCTGAAAACAAATAAAACAGCGTTCTGCATGTCACAACTACAGAACCTACGGAACTGAATATTCTCACTTATTCATAAAACCTCTGCAGTATTTTATTTTTTTGCCCTCGGCGGTATGGGCGTAGGTCTAAGTTCATGTACTGTCAAGCTTACTTTTGCCATTCTGCCATGTCAGCGATATCCAGCACGCCTGTAAGCAGGCAGCTTGGCACCAGACGCACCAGACCAAGTACTGGGCATATCCCTGACAGTCACGGCTCATCCTGGTGTCTGCCATTGTTCCTGCCTTTCTTCTCCTTTCTTGCTCAGGGTAGGTCAGGGCGGTACACATCCTGTCCCATGTCCTTTGACGGCTTCCCTGATACAACAGATCAATCAATCCTGGTTCTCATACACATTTATCACAAGACCGTTGCTTGCTGCTTCCCACAATTGCAGGCGCATGGGTCCATGACCAACGAGGCAACCACGTGGGGCAAGCAGTTGGGCACGTGCCTGCCACGTGTCAGGGAAAACGCCACCAGCAAGGTAAGCACCCTCTTTGCTGCCTGCACCGCGGACCGTGCGGGCCAGGAGCCACTCCAATAACACTGCACCTGCATATATATATATATATAATTTTATATAATTATAATTATATAATATATAATATATAATATATAATAATATATAATATATAATTACCAGCCGACGCTGCCTCCTGGGTCCTAGCTCAACTCACCCTGTGTCATAGACTTGTGTCCGGAGTCCTGATCCACCGCAAACCAATGCAACCGACGGTGCACCCCATGCTAATCATGCCGTATCCATGTCCTGCCCTCAGGCCCTAACTTGTGTCATCTTCCGAGGGTTTCGTGTGCGCATGGGGATTCACACAGGCGTGGAGACCCGGGCAGACATTTCCTACGACAATGCAACTGGCAGGTAGGGTCAGCTGGCGCTTGGGGTTGGGGTTGGGCTTGCCTTTGGGCGAGGCAAGGGATGCAAGCTTTTGTGCATCGCCAAATTCTTGCATGGTAGCAAGCTGCGACAATACTAGCTGGCAACTTGCAAGACTGCCATACCTTGGCATCAACCCTCCCTGGCTAGTGTACCACCTCGCAAGTCACATCGATGAAGATAGTGACAAGCGCGGTTGGATAACAAGGCCCCCAATCAGCCAGCATGCAATTTTGAACTTGAAACCGACACGCCGATGAACTCCCACCCAGCCTGCCTAGCCCAGCCAGCTTGGGGAGTATGTCGGGCGCACCCAAGGCTTCCCACAGCCAAAATCACTGAATACTATCTCTCGCTTGGCCAAACGTGCAGGAGTGTGTACTACATTTGCAAAACTGCCTAGCCAATAGGTTCTTTAATCTCTACATGACTTTTTACCACATGGCCAATCGTGCAGGACTGTGTACTCCGGTGTGACGATGGACGTGGCGCGAGCTGTGGCGGATGCAGCCCCTGGCGGTGGCGTAGTGCTTTCCATGGACGCGTTCGCGCGCCTCCCGCACACGCTGCTCGAGTCAGTGGCAAACGTGGACAAGCTTGTCAACAGCGCCGTGCCTACTGCAACCAACATCTCGTCTGCAAGGTGCGCTCTGAACATTGACAGAACTCGTAAGCCGCACAGAATATACCGACACCTTTTCAAAACGAACGTTTTGTGCTCAGGATTGCAACGATGACAGGCGTTTGGGTCACAGTCCTGACCCCGGTCACCCAAAAGTGACCCCCCTGGTTTGCGATGTTCCACAGCCCCGGCTAAACGTTGTTCAAGGACGCGCTTTGGCATACTGGTAGATATGATCTATAGCTATATATATCGCGTGCATCACATCTGAATTCTGACGTGTCTTACATGCTGTCGACCGCTCGTTCGTTCGCAGGAGGAGCATCGACATGCAGGCGCCTCCCGCACGCCGTGGAAACAACCCTCAGATCAACGAGCCCATCAACGCCCTGGTTGTGTACGCTGGCGACTTCGCCATGACGAAACTCAAACAGAGTGCATCGCAGAGCCAGCCGAACGTCCCCTTGTCGCTCTACATGGCCGTGCCTAGCGCCATTCCCGGTCGGCTCGCATGGCTCGCACCTACACGCAACACAGTGCAGGTAAACCCTGACGCTAGTCATAGACCTCCGTCGCCACTACGCCTTGCTTACCACTGCGTATGCACGTCATACTCGGCGTGCCGCTTTTGTGCGCCATGCAGTCTACGCCTAAGCCTTGTGTGCGGTCACATTGTTTTGTCCGATGAATCGACTCACCACCAATCACTTACCACCAAACAATCACCAATTAATACCAAAAAGCAAATAATATAGTAAATATCAATGGTATATGTAATAAAACTAATTACCACCGGCGTGTAGCAGGGACAAGATGCATGCTCTGGGGATGGATTCTGCCGTCAGCCTGCAGCCCAGCTCATAGCACATCCCCCGCTACTGGTGGTACCTGTATTTCTAGGTTCCTGTTAGTCTTTGGCTTGCTCCTGTTAGCTTGTTCCTGTTAGTCTTTGGCTTGCTCCTCGAGGTACCGACCCTGTCATCAGGCTGTCATGAGGCTGTCATCAGACTGTCATGAGGCTGTCATCAGACTGTCATGAGGCTGTCATCAGGCTGTCATGAGGCTGTCGGGCCAAAATGCAAGTGCGTGCTTGTTTCCACTCCATGTGCAGCATGCCTTGGGCACCATAGCTGCGCCAGTAGGCAACGTGACTATCTCCTTCCTCTACGTGGTTGGCGCTTCATCCCTGCTCACTGAATACCCCGTGGAAGCTAGGAGGGCAATGGCAGCGCTGCAGGTGAGGCACCGGTTGCAAAGTATGGCGCTGATTCAATTGTACGTTCTAAAAGCATCAATCACAGAAATGCATGTTTGAAGCCAGGAAGGCAATGACAGCGCTGCAGGTGAGGCACTGGTTGCAAAGTCGGTTTCTGATGGATACCTTACATTGAAACCCCACACATTGTGCCCGTCCCAGAACCCTAGCTGGTGGCATCTGAATCAACCAGGTAATCACGACGGGAAGGCCGGGCAGGGCAGCGAAGAGAAAAGGCATAAGCAGGAAGGAGGGCCAGCGGAGGGCCAAACTGAGATGAAAGACCAGAAGGATGGTCGACGTATTGCAGCTGAACTCAAGCAGATGTTTCATTCACGATGTCGGCTTGTCTCAGTCTCCGGCTGGCTGGTAGGCTGACTGACAGTGTGCCAACCACGGATGCCACACTGCCCAGAACATTATCGCCGATGAGCGTTGCGAGCTGCTGCCTGTAACGGATTGCATCCAAATGCAAATGGCTGGCAAGTGCCACGCAAAGTCAACATTCTCTTATTGCTGATTTGCTACAGAGTACCTGCATCCATGAGCTGACCCGACAACAGGGGTACGCAGTGGAGGTGGTGGACGGGTTGATCCTGGCCGCCTTCAAACACCCCGCTCAGGCCGTCAGCTGGGCAGTCAACTGCCACAAGCTCATGCAGCAGCAGGTGAGGCGCATGGCTCGGCCCAGTGACATCTCGTCGCCTATTACCTTTGATGCCCTGTGATGGCTTTCCTGTAAAACTACACGTGTTTTCAGCAGCTCAAGGTCCCAGAACGGAATTCACAGCTGCAGAAAAAGGTTGTACCGCTTGATGGGTATGCCAGGACTCAACGGATCTCTTCAGCCTTGTAAGGGAAGGGTACGCCGTGGCAAGCCCATGGTGCCAATCTGCAGACAATGCTGAGCGCAGATGCCCCGCGGTCACTGGTCACTGGTCACTGGTCACTGGTCACTGGTTTGTGTCTCGACGCGATGTCGGGGAGTGGCCTTCTGGCGGGATGCGCCTTGATGTGCCAAGAAAGTCTGCCTGTTGCGTGCAGGTGTGGCCGGAGGAGCTTCTAGCCCACAAGGAGTGCGCATGCGGGGAGGCAGAGCCCGCCCCATGGGCCCGGCCAACGGACCCCAGCCACGTGGCGGGTGCACCAAGCGCGAGCAATCTCGTGGCGTTCAACCCCTTGCCTTACATATCTTCACCATTCAACGCTGCATTCCCCACTGCGTACACGTCTGCTCCAGGTTATGCGACCATGCAGCAGGGTGCTCGCGACTGCAATTGGCAGTTGGACCCCGGCAGCAATCCAGACGAGCCCGGGTTGTCAGGAGGTTGGTTTATGGGCAAGCCGCCTCCCGTGAGCAACGCTCGGGAACAAGAATGCATACAGCCTGTCCTTAGCTTCGCACCGCCACGGGATTTCCGGGAATCGCAGGAAACGGCGACGATCATCTTGAAACCGCCCCAACCGCTACCCGACAATGCACCTCTCCCGCCACCTTCCGGTCCGCCCCCAGCGCTTGAAAACCTGCAAGGCGTAATCCCAGTTTATGAGCAGATTGATCCGCTGCCCACAGCACGCCAGAACGGCACGTTCAGCAGGAGTTTCTCAAGCGGCCTGCAAGTGAATGCCTCGTTACCAGCAAGTGCCGCGCGAGACGGCTCACAGTCGATAAGTGGTAGCCATAATCGGCGGCAGACCATATCGAGGATACCTCAGAATGATGGCGACTGTGAGTTACCTAGAAGGCAAGCAAGCCGACTGATGCGAAGCAGCATCAGTGGTCTCCCAGCGGATGGTCCTTCCGTGACCAGCCGTGACTCGGAGGCAAGCATATCGGCCTCTGGAGGGCCTAATCTTTTGGACAGGTTGTCAACGGTAGGTTCCGTACCATGCAATTTGCAGCACCGCGTAAACCCGTACTAAGGCTGTACGGCTATGTTTGTGTGCTGGAGGGTCAGCTGTGCAATTGGCGAGCCATATGCGAGTTTTGAAGGTGCATAATCGCAGTTGCATCTGGCATGCGCATGGCAGGATCATTCTGGATTAACGGAACATTAATTCTACGTTCTCTGCATCATTCAAATCGTCTGGCTACCTCTGTTCTTCTATCCAATGCAGGTTTTGAGCAAACGGTTTTCGAATACGTTCCGAGGGGCTCCCCAGGTTCACGAAACCATGACGTCCGCCTGTGAGGTCACACCTGCGGATGTCCAAATTCTCAGGGTTCCCATTGACGGACAGGCAAAGATCGACCGACCGCGGGCCGGGCGACTGAACAGGCTACGGCAAGAAGGAAGCGCGCAGGTTGGTGTCTCTGGCTACTTGTTGGGCTTTCCCCACGCGCGGTTTGATATTCGCCAGATACTTGGACAAGCTGCACAAATCAGTTGGCCAGCCACACGGTACTGTGTGCTCCTCTTTTTCGACAGTCTGAAGGCTGACTCACACTCAGCAGTCCGCGCACAGAATTTGCTATTGGTTTGACCAGGTCATGCACGGATGCTGTTTTGGCTGCAGATTGATTCTCAGGATCAGTCGCACGAAGATGCAACCAATCGAACGTCAGCAGGACGGCGACCCTCTGTCGTGCGATACCTATCGGAGGCTCTGTCGCGCTCGTCAGCCGCCGTACGCACATCCCTGACAGGCATGATGGACGGCAGTAGAAGGATGAGTCAGCAGGACCTCAAACTCGACCTGGACGTGTTGGTACGAGCTGAAGCAGAGGTAGGCTCAGTCGCTCTTTTCCAGACCCAGAACCTGTTGTCAGGTTGACGCTCCAATTGACACTCAGCATGATAAGACCAGCAACTGCAGAGTAACAGCATTCAGGGGCATAGCCAGCGTGTGACATCGATGCTTTCACGACATGGCATGAGCTTACACATAGTGGCACAGCGATGTGTACGAGTGGACGCCGGCGGCTTTTCGTAACACGCATGTCTTGCGACAGTGATCAGCACGTCCTTTGCAGGACCTGACTATTAAGCAAGCTTGTGCTGCATGTCTCAAATCGCGCCAAGGGTGATGCTTTGGTGTGCAGGCTTCCACGTACAATGTCGACATGGTCGCCATTGAAGCCAAGATAGCAAAGGACAAGCACGATGCCAAGGTTCAGAGCGCACGGGCGGCACGTGTGCTTCTCCCCGGTATTCATCTGAAGATCGGCATCGATGTCGGGAAAGTGCTGGCCAGTATGCACACGCAAACTGGCAGGATCCATTACCGCGGCAAGGTAAGGTTTGCACGCACAAGTGCGCATGTTGTTGCACAAGTGACGGAAGAGGAGACATTGCGAAGGCTGGACAATAACAGCTGCGAGTGCGCAGCCGTGAAAGACACCAGTTGATGTGAGGAGGGTCCGACGTGGTGTGACAAGCTCGTCTCTCTCTCTGCCTCTCTGTCACTGTCTTCCTCAACCTCAAGCCAGTCTCGCAACTCAAGTCACTCAAGTCACTCAAGTCACTCAAGTCACTCAAGTCACTCAAGTCACTCGAGTCACTCAAGTCACTGGAACACGTGTGCAGGTGATGAATCGTGCTGCACGTGTTGCGGCTCGCTGTGAGAGAGGGCAGGTCCTGGCAACGGAAGTGGCGTGGAAGCATGCAACGCAAAAGAATGGTGGGTTCTGAGTCATCTGGTCAGCTGGATATGATGGGTACTGAGACTTAGCTGGTACGCGTACTGTGATCACACACAGTCTAATAGCAGGGTTGTCTACGTCAGACTTTGGTCGTACCTTAAAACAAATGCAAGCAGACAGCTGAGTCACAACAACAGCTGTTTACACGCGAAGTCACTTTCCGAGGCTTGTCCAAGCTCCAGCAGGTACTTAAGGGACAGCCGTCGCTACTCGGGTCAGGCACGCAGGTCAGTGTGTTTCATCAAGCTCTTGTGCCTGTGTGCTTAATTCGGCTTGACCACGCTGGTATGCCTGCATGCTTACCTCGGCGCGTGGTCTTCCTTGTGCTTGCAGATGCTTTGGTGTCTGCCGGTGTGTGTGGGGACCATCTGGGCGAGACCGAGCTCAAGGGAGTGCCGGGGCTGGTGGGCCTGGTGCACTGCTGGCTAGACGCTGAAGAGGCCGCAAAGAGGTGCGCCTGACTGGTTGTTTGTAGCGGCTTTTGTCTATGTACAGCAGGAAAGCTGTCAAAAGATGGGGGATGGAATGTTTCACTTTTGTAGAACAAATGGTTTCGCCACTGACTGAACATTCATTTCCACACGTGCTCGAGTTTCAGATGCAGTTTGTAAGATGATTCGGTTCTTTTGACATAGGCAGCAGACCTTGTTGGTGCGGGTGGCTGGCCTGTATGTAGTTGCGTGTCTTGCCGGTTGGATCCGCACTTCCGTAGGTGTTCGGGTGCCTGATGTTGTGCATGCAAGGTTGTTGGAGATTAGACTGTTGGCGTTTGTTGCTGGCCAGCCAACTTACGGGCTGGTTGGCCGTTGCCTTGCCGGTTTAACGTGCAGGATTGCGAGCGTGTCTTGTTGTGACTGCATGCGAAGGTTTGATTGGTTGCAAAGTCAGTTCCCGATCAAGGTTTTTGGCAAAAAGCAGGCAGAGGCGTACTCCGTGCGTCTGTTTGCAAACAGCGATAGGGAAGTTTGACTGTGAGTTGCTCCCAAGCAAGGTTGCCTTGTTGCGTCGCTGACACTTGGTTTGTTCTGCCGGTGTTGTAGGGCTGGTGCGGAGGAACACCCAGTGGAGGAAAAGGAGGACGCGGCAGGGGCGTTACCAGGCGGCAACCTTTTGACGTTCATGAGCCCTGGCGTTTCGCTCTCCGCCGATGTACCGACCACATTGTCTGCGCCATTATATAAGCTGCAAATGCACGACTTCCTGCACGTCAATTTCGCAGAAAGAAAGTCGTGCAAAGTCGACAACCAGTTTCAGCCGAGCTCCGCTTCTGCTCCACACCCAACCGTACAGGCACCAGGGGTGACATCAACGTCTCAACCTAGTCAGGATGCCTTGGGAACCTTGGATTGCGAAGCAAGTTCGTCAGTCAAACGCAGCACTCCAGCCCGGGTGCTCTGGCGGAAAGTGCATGCACGCCTTCAAGCCGTGCAAGCCTTCACGGCGGTAGTCAGTTCTGAACACGCAGCAGAAACGTCTACCACGTCAGCGGAAGCGAATTCCTCACCTCCTGTGCGCGTATCCAACGCGTCTTGGCAAGCCGTTGCTGGCACTAGCACGTCATCGGCAGCTACTGGGCAGGGTTTGGCGTTGAACAAATCAGCGCAGCAAGCAAGTGAGCAGCAGCAACAAGATGTTCACTTTTGCGCCAAGACGAACCACATGCCAGATCCTTCATGCGCCGTCTTGGAGAGGGAAGCTCTTGATACAGTTGCGCGAGTTGGCGCAGGCAATAATGGCCAAGGAGCCTGGACGGAATGGGATGTTGGAGGCCAGGCCGTTTTTCATCCCAAACCTGTTCACGGCACACGCGCGGCGCCTGTTCCTGAATTGTCGGCCAACATGCATGCTGAAATCACACCCAGGCAAAACGCCAGCACTGACAGCGCTCTGGGTACAACCGTTGTGGAGAGTACGAGCATCGCTGTCAAGCAACGGCACAACAATGGAGCACTTCAACTGGGGCAGACACATGCGTCCGCAAGAGGCGTTTCTGGGCCTGCAGGAATAGTGGTGAGACTTGCATTTGGTGAAATACTGTTCTTGGTTTTCTGCTAGGAAGCTGGTGAGGATCCTGATAGATACATGCGCCTGCACAAGTGCTGATCACCAGGGTTCAGCTCACATGCAGCTCCAGATCACCAATAGACGACATTCACTGACTCGCAAGCCCCTGTACGCTCGTTGTGTCGAGCTATTCATCTGTTTCTACTGTTCGCAGGTCGGCACGACAAAGCGCGGTGTGTACAGAATGGACGCTACCGGCGCCCTACGATTTTCGGTGACTCCCCGTTTAGAGTTGGGTTAGGCGATCTCATTGCGCGCGAAGTCCGTTCACCTCTGGTCTGTAGTTTGGTTCAAGTGCGATACAAACAACCTTGGATTGAGATGCGAAGATGCCATACACGGAGCGCTTACTTGGGAGACGCATTTCGTAATGTTTGCTTTGGGAATCAGTTCGTCTTGAGAAAGATTCGAAGCACGGGTGTGTGCGTCATATTAACAGTGCCACAGATGTTGTGTGTTCCTCTTCATCATAAATGCACAGAAGAGACCTTTACAGTTCGCCACACATGGAACAGCTTAAGTGGCAGTACTTCACGGCCGTCTTGGTTGCAGTTTGGAGGTATGAGATTGGCCAGTGCAACCACGACGCGTTTCTCGCATTTTTCCATAGCAGTAAACTTTTGCATCAAGCTACACACGAACAGGTGTCCATGCAGGCATTTCACAAGCATTTCACAAGCAACAACTGCAGCAAGTAAAACTGTGAAGATGAGCGCATAGTGAAATTGGGCGCAAGTCTTTTGCCAGGGTTGGGACGTTCTGGGTCACGGGGTCGCAGTAACCTTCAAGAGTAGGAGCAATTCTTATGCTGGCCAAGACGCTTCTGTGTTGTTGCCTTTGGACTGTATAGGCTGAAGATACACTTTCTCTATGACGACTGTTTGACATCCGTCCTTCCTGAAAGAGGTGTGCGCATCACTGCCGCAACTGCTGTTGTTACGACTCGACTTCAACTCAGTTGACAATCTCAACTTGACCATTTCAGTGGGCCGTCTTGCGATGATGTGTGTATGCTCAGCATGGGACGTGATAATCAAGGAGAGTGCATGAAACGCGTGTAAGAGGAGCACCCGGGGAACTTGAGATCATAGTATGTTCAAGCAGCGCCATGGCCAGCTGCCGTTAGGTTGATTGTCGTAGCCTGCTTAGGCCCCTCATGGACTCTGTTCGTGCTCTCGTTTGCGCTTTCTCTCGTAAACATACAATGATTGCGGACATGAAGTACCTGATCCCGTTGAGTTGATGCACGATGCTGACAACATCATGACAGCCTAGAGTGTAATCAAAAACTGCACGAGACCAGCTCGTACTAGGGCGGATCTCCCCAGGCCATGCTTTGTGCCAAGAAAGTCAACACACACAGTAGGGACAGTTGTAACATCAGATATGGGGTAGTGATACTAAGAGAGGCGGGAAGCTGCATGGTCCCGCAACAGCCAATCACTCGACAACAACCCAGCCATTTTCTGCATGTGACAAAGTGGCAATACACTCTGACAAACGCACTTGTACAAGACCCAAAGATGAGGTGATCATTAAGGGGCTTCTCACGTGTGGCTGAAGCATTCACTGAAATACCAGTGCGACAAACAACAGTTACATTCATAGGTCAGGTGCTTGAACAATAAACCACTACTTCTACGACTGCTTGAATGCATGGACCATTTTTCCAACACCCAAGACATGTTGATCCGTGAGCCAAGTTCTGGCGTGTGACTGGGCTCCTCACAACTCGCGTTGACAGGGCATCCACTTCCGCTTGAGCATGCTCAGCAGAGGTAACTGCGAAGCATTGGCCACATGGGCACTGAATTGAAGTGCTGATAAAACAGGTGAGTCAAATCATTTGCAACCAAGTGTTGCCTTCACTCCAGTTGCTCGTTGTGCTGTTTGACTTTTCACTCATTACAAGTGCACAAAAACACAAAGGCAGTGGGCACGGCAAGATTTGTCATGGTCACTGTTGCCTAGAACTCTAATCACAGGGCGCATAATAAAACTCTAATCATAAAACGCGACTTACTTGAAATAGCGCCAGGCCAGCTAGCAAGGCGAGCGCCGTCTCTGTCGGCTCATGAAAGTATCGCGCAGTGAAGTGCATGTCAAGCGTGACCAGCGCGTACAGTGTGAGGCATGCCATGAAGGCGCCGCATGCAGCTAGCTCGCGCCATGCAGAGGCAAGGCCCGAGGCGGAGAGCTTGATGGCATCGCTCAACGAGCAGAGCATCTCACACTGCAGCGTGTCAAAGGTGACGAAAACTTGCTATAAGTCGATATAGAAAGTGCGCGCGAGCCATGCAAGAGACAAGGTTGGATGCCGTCCACACCAACCCTGAACAACAAGTCATGCACAAGAGGCAACCAAACACGTGCGAGTGTCTGGTCGGGTGGGAAACACAGGCTCGAGCTTCAAACAGCAATAGCAGCAAACTGAAGTGCCGACAGGAGAACAACGACAGCATCTTCCAGACATAGCAAATGATACAATTTCCAGACACAGCAAACAATTTCCAGACATAGCAAACGACACAGGTCAACATTATCCAGCCAAACACAAGTATGCCATTCTCATTCCCATGCTGGTCATCTACCATCCCGGACGACTTGCTTCCGTGCAAATCTGCTTGCGACAACCACCCCCTTGCATGCACGCGTGCACTTACATGCAGGCATGCAGCCACGGACGCTCCCAGCAGTACATGATCTGACAAGTAGGCCACAGCTTCATCCCCCATGTGGGTCCTGCCCCGCCACTGCACCTCCACATGGAGTGCGTACAGCACCATGCGCAGCGCGGTGATGCACATGTACCATAGCAAGGCCTGCATGAAAGGAAGCAAGCAAGCAAGAAGTCCCCATAGCACAGATGATCAATCAAAGGTGCGAATGCGAATGCTCAATTAAGTATCCAGCCGCTAGACACAAGGCAGTCCAACAGCTTGACACACACTGAATACTAATAAAGGCATAGAGCGCCTAGTAACTAAAGACTTGCAACCTGGCAGTGTCAGACACAAAACACAAGGTCTCCAACAAATATGCAAAACATCATGCATGATGCGTAATCATCAACATTAGCACCCGTTTTGCAGCAGCGAGTCGGACTTAACTCCAAGAGCAGCCGTGTGCACCGCGAAAAGTGGTCAGACTTGGCAATATTTCCACTTGACTTAGGTAAAATGCACCATTGGAGACAAGAGAACGCTGTCAAACCAAATGTGAGTCAACATCTTGTTGTATGCACCATTCACAGTCAAGGTTCACCTGAGGTAACAGAGTGGCTGCGACGGGTGGCCTGTGAGATTGCTGTTGCCGCCGTGACGAGGCCTTGCTGGTCGTCACTGGCCCGTTATCACACTCTTGGTCACTCCCTTTGCCCGGCGCAGGCCCGAGGCCCAGGGTGGACAGGCACCTCACTAGGAGCACCAGGAAGGGAAGTGCAGGCCCTGCAGCACAAGAATCACCAATGATGCATACAACTTACTTTCTGTTTGACTTGTACAGTAGTGCGTCATCATTAATGCAAAATATTCGCAGATTGGCGCAAAGCATCGTTTTCATCCGCGCCTATGGTTCTGCAAACAAAAGCAGGTGGGCCGACGGTGCTGTAGCCGAACCGTCTTCTCTTTTTCCTGCAGGAACAAGTTCTGGAGTTCGCTGCCCTGGCAGTGCCTGGTCCATTGAATCTCACGGCCCTGGTCTTTGCAGCACACGCACTAGTTTGCACATGCACACGAGTGGAATGCACTATGAATAAAACACTTTCTGCAAGGGGCGAGCTGGGAAAGCACATGACGCGCCCCAAACCAACTCAACCGACACCACCCACCTGCCAGGGTGCGGAACACGAGCACATCGAACCACACCATCACGTGCCTCACGGCCCGCTTGTTTTCAGGCACCCCATTGAAGGCCGCCACGCCCCAGAGCACTGTCACAAACCACACGAGGGGCGGGAGCAGCAGGGCTGCGTAGAAGCCCAGGGGGGAGGGCAACAGCACGCCTGCAGGGCAGGTGACAGCCCAGCATGGAGCATGCAGGCAGGTGACAGCCCAGCATGGAATATGCAGGCAGGTGACAGACCAGCATGGAGCATGCAGGCAGGTGACAGACCAGCATGGAACATGCAGGCAGGTGACAGGCCAGCAAGGAACATGCAGGCAGGTGACAGCCCAGCATGGAGCATGCAGGCAGGTGACAGACCAGCATGGAGCATGCAGGCAGGTGACAGACCAGCATGGAGCATGCAGGCAGGTGACAGGCCAGCGTGGAGCATGCAGGCAGGTGACAGGCCAGCATGGAGCATGCAGGCAGGTGACAGACCAGCGTGGAGCATGCAGGCAGGTGACAGACCAGCATGGAACATGCAGACAGGTGACAGACCAGCATGGAACATGTAGGCAGGTGACAGACCAGCATGGAACATGTAGGCAGGTGACAGACCAGCATGTGGCACAAACCAGGTTCGCATGCCTGACCATGCAAGGTCATGCCAAGCGCCAATGGGTAACCACTTCAAAACCATGGCGCGGCCATAGTGCTGGTGTGGCAGTGATCAAGTGTTCCTGATACTGGCTCTGCAAGACTAAGCAGATGCAAAGCGTCTAGCACTGCATTCAAGATATCTGGGGGCAGCATGCCCAGGCTTTGTTTAGGATGTTGATGTTGGCTGCTGCTTAGCACCCAGCTGGTTGGTCTTGCGGTACCGTGGGTTGAACCATGATAAGCTACGTAATGATGATGATGATGAAGCAGGAATCCACGCCTGTTGGAAATGCGCACGGTGTGGCCGTTTCCAGTACACTGATGAACGTACTCATCCACCCAACAAGCAAGGAAAGTGCTGCCAGAGGTGCGGCTCATCTCACTGCCTTGCAGCCATGCGCACACGGGACATACCAACACCACGTGCACAAGCAGGGTCTGACACACTGTTTGAGACCCGCATAGTTGTGCCAACTCCAGTGACCCACACACAGTCATGTAACTGAGTGAACGGGCAAGGAGAAGCTGGCCAAACGAATGGCTATGCGTAGCCTCCCATCCTCGTGCCGTCTTCAAGACGCATACCTTCGAGCCGTGCAGCCGGCCGCGACTGGCTCCTGTCTTGATCTCCTAGTGTGCTGGAATCCCCCTCCACATGCATGCCATGCTGATTGGCTGCTGCTGCTGCTGCTCCAGCTGCTGCTGCCGCTGTCCTGACTGCTGCTGCACCAGCTGCTCCTGCACCAGCCACACCTGCCACCACCACCGCAGCTGCGCTTGTCTGAGCCTGGCCGGCTGCTGTACCAGCCACTACAGCCACACCCGCTACTGCTGTGCTGGCACTTGTGCCAGGGAGGGCGTCAGGAGGAAGGTCAGCGGCAGTGCCTGCTGCAGCTGTTGCTGGTCCAGTGCCTGCTGTGGCTGATGTGGCTGGCCCAGTGACAGCTGCGGCTGCTGTTGCTGGTCCAGAGGCAGGTCCTGCATTGCGGCGCTGGCGGCTGTTGCTGATGTGCACAGCCATGGGCTCCAGTGAGGCAGGGCTAGTCAGCACACTGAATGAGGTTGCTGTAGGGTAAGGCGACCAGTGATGTTACTGATTCTGAGTGAAGCTACGGCGGGGTGAATTAGAGGTAGTCAAGTGAACACGCAAACGATGGCACTGTAGGATGTAATGACGTCAGTTTGTGCTGCTGAAAGGCAGGCTGCTGGTATAACGCGAGCGGAAGGTAGCTATTGTGGCGTTGAGTAACCAGGGAGAACTTGCAACAGGACAACTGCTGCGTAGGCTGCTAGTATGATAGTTGCTGTTACGCTGCTGGAGGAGCTGAAAAAGAGCCAAAACACGGCAAGTGGATGCCAAGTAGGAGGTAGTCTAGTGCGGCACAGTTCAAGTGGTGTGGGTCGGCTTGCAGGCCTGTGTGTTATAGCGTTGCAGCGTCAGAAACCACTTGAACTGGAACGAAGTACGTGAGTGGCCTTGGGTGAAGCACAGCTAGTGACGAAGGTAGAAAAGAAGGCCGAGAATCAAGGCCAATAGCACCAAGTTCACAAGAACGATTGGCACTATGTACCTGCACGTGACGTTGGCACATGGCAGCCAGACAGCGTGGCATGCGCGTGACGAGGTAGAAATCGCCCCAAATACAACGAGAGAGTACCAATTCAACGCATGCTTGTGCACCTCAACCCTCGGCCATGCTGGCGTTAGCCATGGTGGCAGGTTCGTGACACCTCCATCACCTTGAATATCAGACGACCTCGTCAACCACACACTGCCAGCTGCAGCGTTCTTCCTCAGTGTGTTGGCTCTCGGGATCGCTGCCAAGAGGTGGAGGGTCTTTCCTTGGCAACCTTGTACACCGGCCCGAGCTGCAATCCGGCGGATTTAAAGGCGTATGCTCATCCACGAGGGCAGATGCCACGCTCATTCTTGCAAGCTGTATGTTCAGCCGAAGAACGAGGCAAAAGCGTCTGCGAAAGCGGTGGCGTGCACGTGACCATCACAACCGCTCAGAGTTAGAGACGGCAGGATTAGCACTAACGCCTAAGCAAACGGTTCGAGCTTGTGTTGGGCAACGCGCAGCCAGCCCGGAGCTCAGAAGCCGGTTAGCCGTGTTTTCAAATTTCAAACGACATGGAGGACCTTGGCAGCTTGCCTCAGCTGTCCGGCATGCAGCTGGATGGCAGCAGCGTAGACGACATGCGGCTCATGGTCCAAGCCACTTTGAATGAGAAGAACGCCCCTGAAATACTTCAGTTCAAGCAGGAGCTGGTCAGCAGGGTGGAGGCTGCCTTGTCAGCCCAGGCACGTGACCATGCAACACCAACCACATGACATCTCCATGCATGATAGAAAGGCCCACATGCACCGGGCGCGAATGCCAGCAAGAGCGAGCCATGCAAAAGATGGATTGGGTCCCATGCAACACCAACGACATCATCATTGCCACCAGCCTGATAACAACACCTGCCAAGCGGCAGATGCAGCCAAGTGCACTCAGTGCGCGTGCCTTGCATGCACTGTAGGTCAGGAAAGTGGCCTAACCATGGATGCCACATGTCCAATTCTCATACACTGCACGTGATCACGTGATGCCTACTGCTGACGTGGCCATGGTCATTAGAACATCCCACTCGCCCACATCCGTGTCAATCTCTTGCGTGCAGGAAACGTACTGTGAGGAGCTTGAGCATGACATGGAGCAGGAGTTGAAACGCATGATGCTCAATCTGGAAGTGCGGAGAGTCAGGTACATGGACGAGATATGCAGAGTTTGAGACTCAAATGACGTTTGGACGATGAGGATTTTCGCTGTATACAGGCAATTCGTATGATGCAAAGCCTCACATCCCTCACATCAAGTTCACACACTTTGAAGGTGGTAAGGGGGAAAGAATGTGATGTGACAGTGAGCATGACGCACAAAATCCATGGCCCTCAGATCCATGGCCTAACCTTGCACTGCCCTTCACTTCCAGGTACCTCCTCAAGCTGTACTACAAGACTCGGCTGCAGAAGATAGAGAAGCTGGCTGCAGCTGTCATGGACGACGAGGACATGCTGACACGACTGAGCACGTGGGTTGTAACTGTTTATTATGATAGACTTTGTATTACTGATACTATTGAGTGAGTGAGAGATGAGTGAGAGAGTGGAAAGCAAGGAGGAGTGTTTAGAACGCGCTAAATACACATTGATTACGTCAGAGAGGCCTGAGCGAGAACGCTGGCAAGCCACGCAAGAGACGAGGCTGGACACCGTCCTAGCCCAACCCTGAGCAACAGAAGGCCAAGCCAAGGCGCAAAAAGCAAAGAACGCAGAAGTTGAAGCGATGAATATACCAGTAAGCAGACCTATCTCAATCTTGATGAGAACATGCGGACACGATCAAGCACTTCTTTTTCTATCGTGTGTAACTACTTGACCTGACTATATATGTACCTTACCGATAAATGCACGTGGGTGCATGGGTGGAAAGCAAGGCAAGGAAAAATGGGGTTTGGGGGTTGGGTTGAATATAACCCAAGGACTGACATGAGGTGGTACAGCCTTTGGTTGGGACGTTCCCTAGCTTCGCCTATCTGCAAGAAGCTGAACATTCCCGGGGAGGATTGCTGGCCAACGTCCCCTTCCTACTAGCAATGTCTTGGACCCTTGGGTCTGCACAATAACCAGTCCAGTTATGCTGCCACGCACTGCGCCAGGCATCTAACACAAGCTCTGTCGGCACCGGAATGATCTCTGCATACGACTCATATGTCTACTGATTTACCATGAGAATGGGCTGGGCCACCACCCCTTTTGCATGCCTCACCTTGAGCCCAGACAAGTGCAGCACACTGAAAACGCTCGACTGGTAGGCAGGCAGTGACTACTAAGCAAGATGTGCGTGCATGAAAGTAGGAGCGGATGATGGGAGCATCTCTGGATAAGAAATGACAGCCTGGCTGTCTCTTCCTGGACGTGACTGACTGGCTCCCTTTATCTAGTCTTTGGCCTTGACTTTGGCGGCTCCGTCCTGTTTTGCTT
>QAXH01001742.1:0-24798 GCA_004335635.1 Chloromonas sp. AAM2 | reverse complement strand
GGGGGGGAGGCGTAAAGAGAGAGAGGGAGAGAGAGAGAGAGAGAGATGGATGAGCAACTGTCAGGACACGGGTCACCCGAAAGGAATTGCTGCAGCAAAGAAAGCTGGAGTACGTTTGAAGCAGGGACGCCCACCATGCACCGAGGTCAGATACAGACCTCATACAATTCCTGGCGTATTTGCTGCTAACTTAACTGTTGGCACTGCCATGCCTGCATGTGCTGCCCTGGCTGCAATGCAACATGACTGTAACTAAATTCATACCATGTATGTAGCGTGCTGTGCCTGAGCGACATTCTTTCCCTTGTCACCTGTAACGTCTCCTGCATGCGCTTCAACTCCTGGGCCACTGCTGCCTGCTGCCTGGTGGTCGCCTGATGCTGGGCCTGCAGCCACCAGCCACATACACCAATCAATGCAAAACCCGCAAATGTTTGTTGGTTGTTCTGGTTGGATAGTCTGATCGCTGCCGGCCTACAACATGTCAGATGAACACAAAATGAATGCTCAACAGTTGGTGGGAAGAACCCTGGGGGTTACTTCATCTGTTGGTTGAATGAGCAACGAAACGTGCTTGCTCAAACACAGCTGGCTCTTGCTTTATCTCGTATACTGATGGAGCTCAAAGAGCTGTTGGAGTGATTGCAGCCATTCAGGAGATGATGCCGTGCTTCGCTGCTCTCTGGAGACGCCTGCAACCTTCACCCTCTGGCATCGGCCTTGAATTGCAAGGGATGTGTTCCCAGCAATCCCTAACAGAGCGCGTACCACATTGCATGGTGGGCACGCAAACTTAGCCACAAACCCTTGACTCCTCTCCCTCAAACAAAACGGCTCACTCAAACAAAACGGCTCACTTATGCCCACGCACGCACCTGCGCCTGTGCACATTCCTCGATTGCCTGTGCCAGCTGTTGACGCAGCGCCTGGCCTTCCTTTTCAAGTTTTGTGCAGCTCGTCTGTGTGCATGGTGATCGCATGGCCAAGCCACAACAGCCGTGAGCAATCATCACCCCTGTCCGTGCATGTGGTCAACTGACGTGGTCACGGTGCACAATCAGATGATGCCTGATCACGGCTGTGTCTATTGTGTCTAGCTGCAGTACCGTGGGTCGAACCATGAGAAGCCATGTAATGATGATGCAGCTGCGAACGGACAAGTGATTGAATCGACTAATGCCGGGTAGTCCCACTGAAGTGGAGGCCTGGTAGGTTAACGGGTAAACAGTCAATCTCTCACAGCACCACTGGCATAGCATAGCATAGCATAGCAAGACTGAATGCAGCCCACCTGTGATGCATGCAAGAGCCCTAGCTGCTCCTTCACCAACTGCTGTAGGTCATCAACCTGAACATCAGAAGCAGTGAATCAGAATGATAAGAAGTGAGATCCTCAAACGGCTGTGCTGATTGTTCAGCCTGGCGTCTTGCCCCTGCCAAGAAGGCTTGCCAAATGTTACCAAAGCAAAGAAACTGGTGTCTTGTATGTACGCCGTGTGTGTGTGTGTGTGTGTGTGCGCGTGTGTGTATGTACATCTGTATCGTCCCACAAGTGGAACAGAAGATGGCGGAAAGATTAATCACGTATCTGAACAAGTGCGTGAATGCCAAGCAGGTAAGGCCATGATGAGCAAGATCGTACCAAGGTTGACTCTCTGGTTGCGCCAATCCACACACACCTTTGCTTGGGCTGATGTTTCTCTCGCCTTTGCCGCAGCCTCTGCTGCCAGTGAGCCGTCCCGTTCCGACACGTGACGTGCCTCCGCGGCCTGCATGTCCTGCGACACTTGCATGGCAGGCGGGCAGAGCATGACACATGGCTGAGACATGGGACAGCCACGTGGTTGAGAGGGCCACACCCATCAGGTTGGCGCTTGGGCGGTGCAATGCGGCGTGACATGCGCAAATCAGGAACACAAACTAGTTTGCAGCAGCGTGGTAGTCTGTGGCATGGCATGTACGACATGCCTCCCACACACTTGTATGAAGTCCAGCAGTGTGGCCTTGTCCGCCTCAGCCGCCCCCAGTGCGGCTTCAAGCTCAGAGGCCCGGCCCTCCAGCTGCTTGTACTGACCTCGATACAGGTGGAAATCCTGTGATGGCCATCAGCACCATCACATAGCATTCTCAGGCATGACGATAGCACCACAGTTTGCACTTTTAACAAAGTTTGTTCTATTTGCTGACCTCGGAGCTGATACACGCATGCGAGCACATGCATTCCTAGCAGCCCAGGTGCACATTCCCGCTTACATGCCTGCATGCATGCTCGTCGCGTTGGGACAAAGTCCTCCCACTCCTCCACTCCAACCCCCTTCAAACCTCATCACACCCATGAGTATACGTATGCCTTGGCTACCGCACATGTGCAGGTCCAGCTCTAGGTGATGCACATGAGTACCCTCTTGCAGTCAGTGTGTGTGGACATGCACAGTATAGTATGCATGCATGCACCACTGCACACACCCGCACACCTGCAGGTCCATCTCTTGCCTCTTGACGATTGCCTCCTTCTCCAGGAGATTGTCAGACATTGAGGACACCTGCAGTCAAGGGCGGCATTGTAAAGTGACACTTGGCACTTGATAACGTCCCACATAGGGAGGCACCAGTGGACGTCATCATGAACACCTAGAGCACCATCAGCTGCACCAACAACGTCATGATGCACATAGCCCTCCATGTCCACTATGGCGCACGCCGACAGGATTCCCCAGAGGGATGCATTGTGGCAGATAAGCATCACATGCGACATCGACCATTCAGTTGCACACGATCCTCAGGCAGTGACTGTCCTCCTTGTTTGAGCGATTCGCCTTGCCCTGGCCTGAGTTTTAACAACCTCGGTTTGCAGCTCCAATCACAGCAACAAGAAGTTTACAGATTCAATTGAGCCTGTTGTCTTGCTCCCATTGCGGGAAAACCACGCAGGCACACACACACTCTCACACACACACACACACGGACACATGCCACATTCTAGCGCTGGAGTGCCACATTCCATGCTCCTCACCCTGTTCCAAGTTCACAACCACACTATTCAGATGCACTTGTGACTTGACCCCACCTGTTGTCTCAGCTCGACCAGTTCTTCCAGCAGTTGTCTGCTGGGCAGCCCCACGCCCCGGGCTGCATGGTCCACCAAATCCCGCTGGTGCGACAACTCATCCAGGAGAGACTTGACCTCCAAACCCTGGGGCAACAGATTACATTGGTCGTCAGTTGGAAAATAGCCTCCCTGGGCCAGGACGAGGTAAGAGAGGGGTTAGAAAGCGGTAAGAGAAGGTGCCCGTAGCATCGTGATAACAGCGCCACACAGGAGGGTTACAGAAGTTACAGAACAGGACGATTGCCTCACACCCAATGTCACTTCACAATGTCACTGCTGCAAGTACCAAAGGTCCGGGCGCCCATGCATGTGCAGTGCATGTCCCTGCTGTTTTCAATGCTCAACAAGATAACAACATGTGAAAGGTGGTCCACCCCTACCTTTGTCTGCAGGTCAGAAAACAGGACGCCGTTCTCTTTCTGAAGGAACTCCAACTCTGACTGGAACACACAAGTGCAGCACAGGCAGATGGTTGTCACACGATTGTGGATAACACACGATCGTTGTGGACACACACATGTCAAATCAGTGCCCTTGACCATGCATGGCCTCTGTGCAAAACATGTGAGTCTTCAAAATGCAAGTCAAACGCGAGCTTTGAACTTCGTTCTCAGGGTAGGTCAGAGCGGTACACATCCCGACCCGTGTCATGTGACGGCTTCCCTGATGCAGAATTGCCTTTTCAAACCTTGTCGCTTGCACACCTGTAGCTTGGCAGCCTTGAGCAGCGCGACTCCTTTACCACTTCTTTCCAACTGCTGCTCCATGTGTCTGCTTGCACACGTGGGAAGCAAAGACCTGATGCTCTCGCATGCATTGGCTTTTCTTCCATGCATTAGCAAATCAGTAATGATGCAGCATCTGTCATCTCTCTTACATGGACCATTGGTGTGTTCGTGTTGATCTCATCCCAAGTCTGAGTGTGACGGCATCAACAGGTTGCGTGCAGCGCTGAGTACGCCATGACTCTGTGTTGAGACCCGGTAGGCTACATGCGAGTGTGGACAATTTGGTCGCCAGCACAGCCAGTGTATTCCCCTAAATGCACTTATTGAGGAATTGATTTTGTACAGGCTGCTGCATGGGCGCTGGCCCAGCGGATGGAGCAGACACGCATGGCATGCACATGGGCAGGTGTGTGTGCATGCAGGCTGATTTGCTGTGATTGTGGCGAGGTTCATGCAGGCACATCACCATGCATCCAGGGTGTGCCTGCCTGCACCATGCAGGCACCACGTACGAGTGCAGTGCTGAGGAGGCTGCCATGCAGGGCGTTACCTGCTGTATTCCTGGTGTGTGCCTTTGGCCAGTTCGGCATTGTGCAAGGCCTTCTGAGTAGCATGCAGCTGCTGCTTGCAAACTGCCAGCTCCTGCACAGGCGCAGTTACGCCCTTGGATGCCATTGCACGAGCTTGCTAATGGTTGTTAAGCAGCACGGGCTTGAGAGTTTTCTGAGTTTCCATGAGCGCATCCAACCTGTATACTCGGCTTATCCTCACCTTTGACACTGCCTCTAGCTGTTTCCTGAGCGCCAGACCATTGGATTTGGCCTGCTGCAGCTCCGCCTGCTGGACACGAACGACCGCTTCGCCAGGCGTCATGCCGATGTAAGAACGTCTTCCCGACTGCCTGCGTGAGGCTTGTGTGGCGTTCAGGAATTCAAAACCAAAGGTGGGTAATTGGTTTATCCGTTACTTCGGCTCGTAGTTCCTGGAGAGCATGTATCACACCGAGAATAAGTGTCCTAGCTCCCCACCTTGAAGTGAAGAATAAGATTGAGAGGGAATGTGATTGTCAGTAGTTCATCAGCGCTCCGTCACAAACGATGAACATATTTTGTCGTACACACAGTAGAATGCATGGTTTGTGCGATGCCGTCTGCAGGTGCTGCTCTGATCACCCGGCAAAAGGTGAAAGGCAAGGCAAAGTACACGAGTGATGGCCACATGATGAAGCATTCCATGCACTCAGCTCTGGACGGGTGCCATCAGTGGCATTTTCAACGTACGTCCTGTTTTGTCTAGGTGCAGACGTGGAATTGAGCAGACCTAGCGCAGATGTTACAAACACCACACACAAAAAAGAAGTTTGCCAGTTCTGGGACAGTTTCGTTGTGTTGAGTGTTGAGTTCTGTGGGCGAGTAGTTTTTCAAGGATTTTGTCCATAGGTTTGGACAGGTGGTGAATCTGCACACATCTGATTTGGATTGATGTCATCTGCCACTGGGATGTGTTGCTGCTGCTGGTGTTGGTAGGCGGTGATGGCTACCGATGTTAGGACAGGCAGTGAGGTGGCAGATGACCAGATATTTAGAACACGCGTGCAGACACAGAGAGAGACCACATGGCCCGCATGCACTTATGGCTAGCATTGTGTTCCTTTCAAAGCCTGCCGACTGCATGATGTGTGGGGTCAGTAAGGTGGCAATGATGTCTTGTACGTCTAGATGCTGTACACGTCTCGTCACAGCTCTCGTAAACGTCTAGTCACCTTCAAAGGCGTGGACTTCAAGGTGTTAGCTCTCATGACGTCAGAGTAAACTCTCCTTGTAAGGTGGCTTCACACACTTTCCGTTGACAGACCCCGAGATACAGTGCAACTATCATTTGCGTCTCTGTCTGTAAAGGTCTTGCATGGACTAGTAGTCAGGCCAGAAGAAGCAGCATGACATATCTTTGCATCAGCAGGCCCTGGGATGGCTGTAGCTTGCACAAAAGGAGCGCGCAGCAAGATCAGGCTATGGGACACCAGCATTACATCAGTGGTACACAGTGTACAAATACGAGGGAAAACATGAATTAGGTTGGAAACTGCGCTGATCCCTGGCGGTTTCAAGAGGCAACTCGCAAGATTGTCGTGACAATCGCTAGTTATGATATAACACGAGGCCAGTCACATTGCAAGAACTTCCATGTGTTGTAGGCATTCCGAGTAGATCAGGAAAGTCTTAGGACAGCGGTTCGAGCTGTACAATCATTGAATGTACTAGCTACTGCAGCCAAATAAGACCAGAGTAGCAAGTGCCAATCGTTACTGTGAAGTCATGTTACTTGACGATGCCTTCGTGAAGATGCCAGGCAAATTATGCCAGTGGCACAGCTCCATAGTCGTACAAGGGTGGGGTTGCTACCCACTGTGCAGGGCCCGGCACATGAGGAGCTGGTGCATACGGCCACTGTGCTGCTGGCACTGCATATGGAGCCAAGTGAACCACGCCAGGCGGTTGCTGCTGCTGTTGATGCATGCCGTTTAATGGGCTACCCATGCCAAGGGACCCATAGACGCCGGTTGGAGAAACTGTTGGAGAAACGGTTGGCATGAACTTGACGGGGTGCAAGGTGCTGGGGCCAAGACCAAAGCCTGGCATGGCGAGCCCTTGCATGGTGGGCATGACATGGGTACTGCCCATGTGACAGCCAACTCCCAACGACCCATGCATGCCCATGGGGGTTGCATGCTGGGGGTGCAGAGTGGATGATGTCATGTGCCCATGGACGGTTGGCATGGAGCTCCAACCGCGTAGCACATGGACTGTGGCCCGCAGCACAAGCATGTCGTGTGGCAAGTACCTGCATGCACGTACAGCCAAACCTCTAGCTCTTTTGAGAGTGTGTGCTCGCTTTTAATAGACACACACACAAAGGCTGCACATCCTTGCAGACACGCACAGTACCAGTAGTAGTGTGTCAGTCTTCCAGCTCATTGTGGTCTCTCAACAGCTTAATCAGGTTAACCTCGTACATGCATGAGGCCAAACACTGATGTTGATCATATAGGACACAGCTTACCGTTTGCGTTTCTTTGCAGACCATGTACTGCCATGTACGTTGTATATAACACACAGGATTCAGAGTAGTTGTTTGATCTTCTCACCGTTTGCGTTTCTCATCCAGTGCCTTTGATTTGGCCAGCCTCAGCACCGCAGCCACTACACCCCTCGAGTGTGAGAGCATGGGCCCGTGGTGCCGGTGGGGCCGGCCAGCGTCACTGCTCGTCGCAACGATGTGCTTGTCCTTGCCACTCTGCAGTGCACATACAGTCATGCACATGTGGCGGACAAGCAATCTAACAGTTCTATCGGCTGCACATACAAGTACGCACATGCGAGGGACAAACAATTGACAGTGGTGTTGGTTGTTCCCAGTTTTCTCACGAGCCTCCTTGTCAATCTTGCACTGAGGTGAGGCCTTCTCAAAAGCTGGAAGCACACACCATGTTGTCATTGTGTACGTGCCTTGTTTGACCCCAGCCTTCTTTATCCCAATCCTCTGCCATTGATTAGTTACCAGTCCAGTTTCAGTTTCACCTGGTCCAGAATGGCGATCTCAAACAGGACGTGGTTGGGGCTGATAGCACCAGGTGTGGTCAGGAACACGGACATGTGCCTGCGGGTAAGGTTACAGGGAGGAGGATAACGGTCAGAGGCCGGTCAGGGCGGAAGTGTAGCTCATGGTGTGTTTGTGTGTGTGCGTGTATCCGCCGCCTGGACAGATGGTTGGTGTATCAACAGGCATTGCAATTACGGCATTGAGCAGTATCAGCACTGCTGCGGCTACGCCTCTGGTCCGGCACCCATCAGCAAATGCCATGCGATCACATGTGGTCATCCCTACTCTCGTCGATTACTCCTGCCATCCCTGTCAGTCATGCGCGTGGGCGATTGCAAGTACAAGTACCATGTGATTTGCATTGTGGTGAGTCACTCCTGTCGTCCCTGTTGTCAGTTACTCACTTGCGTGAGTCAGCAGTGAACCCCGCCGGGTACACCTCCACGCGGAACATCTGCCCCGCCACCTCAAACAGGTCCGAGCACAGCCGGGTGCCGCAGCCCATGGCACGCGCTAGCGAGTATCTGTGCATGGGCAGACAGTTAGCGTGACAGGCAGACCCGCTGGTCTGTGCCAGTAAGCTATGGTGCTTTTCTTTTCTTTTCTTGCTCAGGGCAGGTCAGAGCGGTGGCCATCCTGTCCCATGTCCAATTGCGCCTTCCCTGGTGTACACAGATACATTATGCATTTATGTAACTAATTGTGTCGTTAGCACCACTTACCCACTGATCGTATACTGGTGACTGCCTGTAACAGTATCCAATTGCCTGTATGATGCACTGGGCGAATACATGGGGTACCTGCAGTCACATCCAAAGCACGAGAGACGATGGCTGTACAATGAAACGTGCATGTGCTATTGATAAGCATGGCGCTGATGTTGCTGGCGTAATCAGCCTGTCCTGTCCTGTCCTGCAGACCCATGCAAGGTGAAGTTGCTTGCATGGAACGCATGAGCATGAAGCTCACCTCCATGACTCCAGAGCCCGCCTAACACCCCGGCTGCGCCTGAGGTCTTCGCCATCACTGCTATCCGAGGAGCTGGAGTCCGAGGAAGAGCTGGAGGACGATGGCGACGACGACGAAGAGGATGCGTGCTTCTTGTTCTTGTTCTTCTTCTTCGTCTTATCCTTTTGACCCTTGCCTTTGTCGTTCTTTTTCCCCTCGGGTTTGGGTTCATCGGTTTTCTCGGGCGTTCCCGCTTTGGAGCTGCCTGGAGATTTTTGGTTAGCCATGATTTGCTTGTCTGGGGACCCGGAAGGTGAGGGTTTGGCTGATGCAGGCTTTGCGTCGCCAGCTTGCATGTCAGCTTGCATGGCTTTCTCTTGCCCGACGTCAGCAAGCGTAGGCATACCAGATACGGTGACGTCAAAGTCGTAGATGGTTTTCTTAGTGGGCATGGAAGGGCGCACAAGGCTAGTACGGCAGGGCTTGCAAAACCCGCCGTCGAGTGGATGTATCTGGCCGCAACAATGTATTAGCCTTTAACATATACTCTTACCAATGCGCTTCTTCCATTGCTTTCTAGGGCCTGTGCCGTTACCAGGCACGTGCATGACATCCAATTTTGAAAGCTGGATCGCTCAGCAAAGCAGGCGCTGTGCAGCTCGTTGGCGATCTTCTCCCTTTGCCCCGCTACGTTCTGTATGGTTCGCTCAACAAGCACACATTGACAGCTTTGTAGGAGGACGGAAACTCGCACCTTCACAGGTTGCTGCACAGGATGGACGTGGACTCGGATTACGAAGATTATGAAAACTCGCCTAGTCCGGCACCTGCCAAGGTAGGGCTTCGGCAGTAGCACAGCCCATGCCATGCATGCTGCCCTCGTTACAACTACTTTTCCTCTCTTGATACAGGCCAAGGCAGCCAAGAAGGCATCTGCTGCCGTGCTCAAGCCCAGCAATGCTTCAAATGTGCCGGCCAAGGCCATTGAGGAGATTTACCAGAAGAAGTCGCAGCTCGAACACATCCTGCTGAGGCCCGACACCTACATCGGCAGCACGGAGAAGCAGCAGCAGCCGCTATGGGTCCACGACGGCCAGCGCATGGTGCTGCAGAACGTATCCTATGTGCCAGGTCTCTACAAAATTTTCGATGAGATCCTGGTGAATGCCGCAGACAACAAAGTCAGGGACCCTTCCATGGACACAGTCAAAGTCCACATTGATGCGGTAGGTAACGGGCAGATGCAGACAATAGAAATTTGACAGCAGCCAGCTCTTTTCAGACAAGGCAGGGAGCTAACTCAAGGGATGAGGACAAGGGTAACATTAGGGTTCCATGCGGCTTTTATGCAGGCTGCCAACAGCATTCAGGTCTGGAACAACGGCAACGGCATTCCCGTGGAAATGCACAAGGAGGAGAAGGTGTACGTACCCGAGCTCATCTTTGGCCACCTGCTGACCAGTTCAAACTACAACGATGAGGAGAAAAAGGTATGACATTCCTATCCATAACCACCTTGGACATCCTTGTCTGTAGCCACCAGTCTGCAGTGGATGACCAGACAGACCATTGTCATCTGTTGCTCAAGTGAAGGATGCCAGTCACCCAGTAATATGCAACGCATGTGACACAGTGCACTAGGGGTTGTTAATGCAGCCAAATCCAAGGTGAATCAGCAGGTGTGCATACGAATGTGCTTGGAGCCTACATGGCCTTAAGTGCTCTTCAGTTTAACCTGTTACCACTATATGCTGCAGATCACGGGTGGCCGTAACGGTTACGGTGCCAAGTTGGCAAACATCTTTTCAACTGAGTTCATTCTAGAGACGTGTGATGGCCAGCGCCAGAAGAAGTACCGCCAGGTGCGAGGACTCCATGATGCACTGCCTATTGTGACCAGCAATAGCCCAGTCGACATGAAATTTGCTCAGCATGCTTCGCCCAAGGGGGAAGACAACAGGCGGCTGCCAAGCAACTGTTGCGAGGAGTCCATGGTACCTGTCATGACCAGCATTGCCCATCTGAAGTTGATCATGTCTAGTATTCATCACATGGCCAGTAGTTTGACAGCATTCTGGCCTTGCTGCTGCAGCCAACAGGACAGAATGCAAGTAGCCGCAGCTTGTGTGCATACATAAAGAGCAAGGGCAGATGACATGCACACAATGTGCCTTGCCATTGGAGTGAATTGCAGTGGTGTGGTTATGCATGTGTTGTGCCGCAGTCATGAGGGTTGCTCAACACGATGCCTGTGCTGATGATGTTTACGCTCAGCCTTGTTATTTTCTGCAACTACACAGGCCACCAATGCACTTATAAGCACAAGCAGTTGCCATGCTTGACACACACACCATGCACCCGGGCAACAGAGAAAGCTCGTCACCCGTGCATGCATGAGGGCACCCTATCCAGGTGTTCAGCCGCAACATGACTCAGAAGGGGGAGCCCAAGATCACTGCATGCAAGGCCACCGACAACTGGACATCTGTCACATTCAAGCCTGATCTGGCCAAGTTTGGCATGGAGAGTCTGGAGGAGGACACGGTGGCACTCATGCGCAAGCGCGTGTACGATCTGGCAGGCATCCTGGGCAAGGCATGCAAGGTGGGTGGGAACGGGAGCGTGTGCGTGTAGTTGATTGATTCGTTACATCAGGGAACCCGTCCAAAGACGTGTGGTGGGGTGACTGACATGAGGTTGGGTAGCTGGTACGGGTTGGGTTGGGTTAGCAGGCGGCCATTGCACTGTTTGAGTTGCGGAGCTGGCATGGGGGAACATGGGTAAGCAGGTGGCTGTAGCAGAGCGACCTGTTTGTACCGTGTGGCACTGCACGTCCGTGTCCAGACAACCAAGGCAGTCTCAGGTTGGCTCAAGTCAACTTCACAGGAATGTTAAGTATGTATTATGCAGGTGTACCTGAACGGTGAGCGTCTGGGTATTAAGAGCTTTCAGGACTATGTTGAGCTGTACCTCGGGCCCAAGGACACGGGCCTGCCCCGTATCTACGAGCGCGTCAACGACCGCTGGGAGGTCTGCATCAGCCCAACAGACGGGCAGTTCCAACAGGTGACTGGGTTTGGCATGTGGTTGGTTTACCAGGCATCTACCGCTCTAGCTTGGTGGCATGCAGCAGCTTAGCAGACACGGGTGCCGAATAGTGCGTAATCAGCACCTGATGTGTTGCAGGGAACGCGCAGCACAACTAATGTTAGCATGCCAGGCTGCTCGGCCGACAGGAAAGTCACAGGTTGGTCTGAGACATCAACACAAGCTCGGGCATGATGTGCGCCATGCACAATGCAGGTTAGCTTTGTCAACTCCATCTGTACCATCAAGGGTGGCACACACGTCAACTACGTCGTGGACCAACTCACCAAGTAAGACGTGCGAGCCAGCCGTGGCACAACTTGTGGCTATTGGTTGCTCTCGTTACGTTACGGTATTGCATATCAACAACAAGAGCTGCTCACCCCTGTAACCACTTGTAAACACCGGTCGTTCTGCCTGATAGATTGGAGGCTTCATCCGTTGCTTTGCCTTCAGGGCTCTGGTCGAGAAGATTAACAAGAAGAACAAGCACGCCAACGTCAAGCCCTTCATGGTCAAGAACCACGTGTGGGTCTTCATCAACTGCCAGATTGAGAACCCTGCGTTTGACTCTCAGGTAATGAGGCGGTGCTCATACCTCCCTACATCATTATTGTGCGGAGATACTGCAGACATATCATCATGTGTGGTGTTCGTTTGGCGCTTGGGGCGTCTAGGGTGCAGAGTTACGCTAGGGTGCTAGTCGGTCATGGCGTTGCTCAGGGTTGGTCAGAGCGGTATCCAGCCTCATCTCTTGCATATCTTGCTAGTGTTGGCACTCACTGCAAGCGCCCCACATTCCCCCTGCTGCGATTTACTCTGCCTAATGCTGTACTGCTGAAACCTGTGCTCATCCATCACTTCGTTAGCCACTTGGTGACACTTGTGGTAGTCATCATCCCCCTACCTACACTTGCCCTGCAGACTAAGGAGAACCTGACCCTTCGTTCCAGCAGCTTTGGGTCCAAGTGCGAGCTGCCTGGCCCCCTGATCGACAAGGTGGCCAAGAGCGGGGTGGTGGACTCGATCCTGCAGTTCGC
The DNA here is from genome assembly GCA_004335635.1 of Chloromonas sp. AAM2. Lineage (NCBI taxonomy): Eukaryota > Viridiplantae > Chlorophyta > Chlorophyceae > Chlamydomonadales > Chlamydomonadaceae > Chloromonas > Chloromonas sp. AAM2. The sequence goes on along the minus strand of QAXH01001742.1, from coordinate 12,286 downwards.
GACCTTCAAGAACAACAAGGAGCTCAAGAAGTCAGACGGGGCCAAGAGGCAGCGCATCCTTGGTGGGTTTAGAGAGTCCTGAGTAGTGCTTCTGCAGTTGTGGGTGACCTCTGGTGCGTTCCAGAGATCAAGCCGTAGGGCACAGGCACCCTCATACGAAACTCATACTCTGCCCAAAGGTATGATGCACACACAGGGTCCAAGAACTCGAACTCATTTCAGCAGGAAATCAATATTATTTGTGACGCCAAAGGGAGCCAAGCAGAGACGCATTGGGACAAGCGCGGACCATTTGGTTTGTTATTATTCTTAGGCTACTTGATCCTCTCAGTATTCAAAACACATCCTGCTTCTCGCTGCAGGCATTCCTAAGCTAGACGATGCCAACGACGCCGGTGGTCGCAACTCCCAGCAGTGCACGCTGATCCTTACGGAGGGCGACTCCGCCAAGACGCTGGCCATCAGCGGACTCAGTGTGGTGGGCAGGGACCACTACGGAGTATTCCCGCTGAGGTGAGGGGTGTGTGTGTGTGTGTGTGTGTCGCTTTACATCTGAGACATCCATCCATTTCAAAGATATACAGCACTTACAAGAGTGGAGGAAGGGTGTGGTTAAATTATCTGGCTGTGTACCACAGGAACCCCGTGAAAAGTCTGGATGAATGTGTTGCACGCTGCCCTTCAGCAACCACTCCTAAGCAAGCCAGAGCTATCACCATCATGATGACCCTGAGATGGATATATATTATGGCAATGTTTGATCAAGCAATTGGAATCTGGGTTATGCATTGTCAATGCCCTGGCTCCACTACGCCAATACCACGCTGGTGATGTGTGGCTGCTCTGCCTGTAGGGGTAAGCTGTTGAATGTGCGTGACGCAAGCGCCGCCCAGGTCACGGGCAACGCGGAGATCCAGGCACTCAAGCAGATCCTGGGGCTGCAGCACGGCAAGGTAAGGAAGTGTGTTGTGAAGGACAGCATTCATTTGTTCCTTTTAGCTGACGGTAATGAGCCCAGAGTATGAGTGTACTTAGCTGACCACATGAGAGCTTAACTTTCACCTAAATCAAAGGTTAGGGCAGTGGCCATTTGGTTCTCTGTTTCTATTAGTCAAGTAGAACGTGAGAGTCAGGTTTGGCGCGTTGCAAAGCTCCGTTCCACAGTGTGACAACACGCCCCAAATGTAGATCGACACACACCCCAGGTGTCTCATAGTAGCAATCCCCAGCTGCCACGCCCAAGCGCACACATGAGTGGGTAACAGTGGCAACCCCCGCTGAGCAATTTTTTCTGGACTGCAGGCCAAATAACAGTGAAAGCGACGATATCTGTTGTTGCAAGTACTTCATACACCAGCGCCTACCTTGCCCTTGAACCTGACTTGTTAGCTACGTATGGATAGTAGCATACTGCTACTTTCTCCTGTCCCGCTTACGTGGAAACCTGCCCAGCTTGCCCTGGGCAGTAAAGGATGTTGCCAATCTCACACATTGAAGATTCCTGTTGGGACTGCAGACTACGCATAAGCATTGTCTACACATCGTTATTTCTTCCTGCATGGCGTAAGCAGTTCTGCACATCGCTTCTTGCATAGTGTAAGCGACTGTACGCATGGCTGACACAACTGACTATTGCCACCACTTCCTGCACGCCACAATCATCTGACATGTTGCAAACGTAACACAGGTGTACGATGACGTGAAGGCCCTGCGGTACGGCCACCTGATGATCATGACTGACCAGGACCACGACGGCTCGCACATCAAGGGCCTCATCATGAACTACCTGCACACATTCTACCCGTCACTGCTCAAGTGCCCGGGCTTCCTGCTGCAGTTCATCACGCCTATCATCAAGGTGAATGGAGAACCAAAACGACAAGCATAAATGCAGAGGCAACACGACTTTGAGCCTGCTTTGTACTGCGTCATCACATGGGTTTCTCTTCGTTGCCTCTCAACTCCTCTGAACAATACATACCCAATAGAATTGTATGTCGTCGCCAACGTGAGTTTCATTTGTTGTTGTTCTTGCCCTGTCCAAGCAAGCAGCTTGAGAGTTTTGTCAATCAATGCAAACACGCAGCAGTTGTGTTGCCTGCACAGGCCACCAAGGGCAAGCAGCGTCAGGTGTTCTACACCATGCCAGAGTACGAGAACTGGAAGGAGCGCCTGGGCTCCACTGCTGGCTGGTCTATAAAGTACTACAAGGTCTGACTGTGGGGTTTGTCAGTGTCAGGGTTGGTTCACATCTGCAGCCCCACAGCTGTTGCGCGCACGGTCCTCACGTTGCATACTCCAGTCAAGAGAATTAGAACACCTACCGTGTTAGGTGCTTGGCAGCTTCAGCCGTTTGCCTTGGTGCAACTGACCTGCCAGCGTTGTTACTACCCTACTCTGTTCCTTGCCAACTCTCTTTGATCAGTCGTGCCCAGCTGTATGTACTCTCTTCCTTTTGCTGTACTAAGATATCATTCGTCATTCATTTGCCATTATTAATAATTTGTACTAAGATATCATTTGTAGTTTGTCTGCTCAGTCTTGTCCTGCTGTACCTGCTCCTGTGCCCCAGGGTCTGGGTACCTCGACCCGTGATGAGGCTAGGGAGTACTTTGCCGCCATCGACCACCACCGCAAGCGATTCGTATGGAGAGGTAGGCACCAATGGATATCGTCTGTTTCTTGCTCTGACGCGGTCAGTACCCATCCTCACAGTGTTTCCATACCTGCACCAGAAATCTAGTGCTGCATCAGCAAAGCTGTCCCTTTTACATCCAGGTATGGAATGTTCCTCTGGCTGAAGTTGTCCCCGTGTCCACTCAGTGACAATGGGATTGACAAAACTGACAGGATATACAACTGACGGTAGCTAGAAAAATCAGAATAGAAAATTCTCTATTGATCTAAGCTATTTGAGGTAAGATGCATGTGATCAGCCATCCGTGTAGCAACCAACAAAACAAACGTCACAACGTATTGTAGGTGACGACGACAGCACTGCCATTGAAATGGCCTTCAGCAAGAAGAAGATCGACGAGCGCAAGGAGTGGCTCAGTGGCTTCGTGCCAGGCACCTTCCTGGACAACAGCGGATCAACCATCTCCTACTCTGACTTCATCCACAAGGTGTGGGCCACTAGTGCGCTTTTTCTGAATAATGAGGTCACCTACACGAAGTTTTCGTTTGTTAAAAAGCTGCACTGCGTTCGAAGTATGCTGGTGGGGCACATTAGTATTTGACACCCCGTGTGAACAAGATACTGCGTTAAGTGTGCTGCCATCTATTCTTCTGCTATTTTCTGGCCATTGTGACAGTGCACGTCTGGTTATCAGGTTATCTACTTGCACTTCAAAGTGCTCCTTCATAGTCATCCCCCTCACCACAAAGCAGAAGTATCATTGTGCAATCACCAGCACTTCTGAAAATAAGGTGTACCTTGCCGCCTGGCCTGCCTCATGTTTCCATATCCGTCCCATATGTTCTGCACTGCTGTTTCGTATCATTTGTTCTTGTGTCCTATACCCAGGAGCTTATCCTGTTCAGTCGTGCCGATTTGGAGCGATCCATCCCCTGTATGGTGGACGGCCTGAAGCCGGGCCAACGCAAGATCCTCTTTGCCTGCTTCAAGAGGAACCTCAAGAAGGATATCAAGGTCAGACAAGCAACCAGGCAGAGAGTTAGCCCTTGCCACTGACATTCCCATGCTGTCAGGCATGCGCTTTGCCCGCTTTTGTAACAGCCCGTTGAAAGGCATGGCATTTTGAATTTCCTTAAGTGGGACATGCTTTCCCCATAGCATGTAAATACCGGTCTGCATTTCTGAGACGGCATCATGTCGTTTACTGTTCACTCACCAGTATTTGACCTAGCAGAGGCCGACCCTGACACTTTATGCTTTCTGCAATCCTGCATCACCGTCAGTTGACACAAGTTGGCCTCCTGATGTCATCTCCAGATGCTCACTCAGTCAACCTGGCCCACCAACTGAGTCTCTGATAATCCTGGCAAATGACATTACCTGAATTATCCATTATCAAACCATCCACATCAACTCTGGCAACGAACGTTAACTGCAACCCTTCATCACCCTTCACAGGTTGCCCAGCTTGCTGGTTACGTGTCCGAGCACGCGGCCTACCACCACGGCGAGGCCTCGCTGGCCTCCACCATCGTCAACCTGGCGCAGGACTACGTGGGATCCAACAACATCAACCTGCTTGTGCCATCAGGCCAGTTTGGCACACGTCTCCAGGTAAGCTATAGACGTGTATAGGTGTTGTGGTCATGGCAGGGTTTGGGTCTCCCGCCTCCGGTGGTTGGCGTTTGGTGGTGGACGGCGTTTGTTGTTGTTACAAGCCCTTCTATCCTGGGTCCTGGTCTGCATGTGAGTGCACTTGCAGTTCCTGATGTCGAATCTGGGAAGTCTGGCTGGTAATGAAGCGATGGACTGCAGTGATACAGGAGTACCAGGGTTGGCCATGCTCGGACTTCAGGTTGACATCCAGTCGCTTGCTGTGTTGTGATATTTATCTTGCTTTCCATTTCTTTTCTATTGACAACTATCATCTGCAGGGTTTTTCTTTGCACACTTTTCTTTGCTCAGAGTGCAAGAAGGTGATTGGTTTGTAAGGTTGCTGTTGCTTGTTCTTCAGGGTGGCAAGGACGCTGCCAGCGCCCGTTACATTTTCACCCGCCTGGCGCCCCTCACGCGCCACCTCTTCAATGAGTCCGATGACAGGCTGCTCAACTACCTAAACGAGGAGGGGCAGAGCATCGAGCCAGAGTGGTGAGTGTTGACTCGTGCAATCCCTGTTATCTGTTCCTTTTGTTGTCTGCGGACTTCTCCTTGGATCCCTGTCACATGGGTGAGGAGTATCTGCATAAGAGCGGCCGGGCCTATCTACCTGTAGTTTGCGTATCAAAACGTACCTGTGGTACTGATTACATTTTGCAACGGTCTGTGTGACGTGTGTGACAGGTACATGCCCATCCTCCCAATGGTCCTTGTGAACGGCGCCGAGGGCATCGGCACAGGCTGGTCCACCTACATCCCCAACTACAACCCAAGGGACATTGTGGACAACATCAGAAGGCTAATGGCTGGGGAGGAGCAGGTAGGAAGGAATAACGCGTGTGCAAGTCATGTTTGAGGTGCGCTCAAACGCTTGCACAAGCAAGGGAAGAAATCACAGTGAGTCTTGAGACAGCAACATCAGCGCTGTGATTTGCCACCCAATCCTCTGTCAAAGCATTACCCATGGCTTTGCATGGCGTTCCTCTGCCCCATCTCAATTGAAGGGTACGTATCAATGCACAGGGCACCACATGCAGCCCAATCGCTAAGAAGTCGAGGCGACGAGGCTGTATTCTATCCTGGCAATCCTAAGCAACAGAAGGGACCGGAGGAAGGAAGCACGAGGACCAGTCAAGGGTCAGGAGTCTGAATCACATTTCACCTGTCTTGCAGGTGGCCATGCAGCCGTGGTATCGTGGCTTCCATGGCAGCATCACCGAGGTCGCCAGCCGCTCCGGGGGCAAGTCATACGCATGCAGCGGCATCATGAACCAGGTGCGCTTGCCATCCAGCTTCCAAACCGCAACTGCCATCACGTGGGTTTTGTTAGATGGTCACGGTCCTGTGTGAGGCGGCTGTTTTCCTGTAGTCAGTTGCAGAGCAGCCAGTCAGCCAGAGTTCAAGCCCTGTTCAAGGATTTTGACAGGTACAGCGCTTCAGCATACGCATGCAGGCTGTCAAACGCACACACACACACACACACACACACACGCCTACATGCCTACATGCCGCAGGTGACTGACTCTACGGTCGAGGTGCTTGAGCTGCCTGTGCGCAAGTGGACCCAGGACTACAAGGAGTTCCTAGAGGGAATGGTCAAGCCAGAGGACAAGGACACGGTGAGCGCAGATATTCGTTGATTAGTTGTTCTTCTCGTCTCCCTACTGCTACTGTGTTCTGAGCGTCGTGACATTCATATGGTTGTAAGTGGTTACAACATAAGCAGTGGCAGTTGTCAGTGGCTGCTTGTGTCTCACTAACCAACAGCACAGATGGCATGGTTTGCTACCCTCCATGTGGGGCTACGAGTCATGATCATCACATCATTGCATGAATTGTTGCGTAATGTGGTTTCACAGCTACCACTTCTTGCTTTCTGTGGTTTTGCAATCACTTGGCGTCTTGCTGCTGATCTCTCACAGCCTCACATGACCCTCTTGTTGTCGCCGCTTCAGGTCCCCTTGCTTGCCGAGTACAAGGAGCACCACACAGATGTCACAGTGCACTTTATCATTGAGATCATGCCTGAGCGGGTGGCCGAGGTGCAGCAGGCGGGCATTGAGGCAAAGCTCAAGCTCACTACGAAATTCTCAACAGGTGCGGGGCATAGCGGCGACAATATCGAAGACACAGGCACAGAGGGGCACAGTAGAAACTCTGAGGCAATCAGAAACGAAGACAAACAGATCCTCACATGGAGCTGATGCTTAGTGATTCATTACGTGATTCGTTAACTCACATCATCTGACAATTTGAAGGGAATGAGCCGTGCTACCTGTCAGACTACACCAAGCAGGCCCGCATGCATCTAGCTCGAACGCTAGTCAGCCATGCACAAGACGAGGCCGTCCTGACCAACTCTGAGCAAGACAGATGGGATTGGGTGTTAGGGCTGTTGGTAATGCAAACTGTGTGTGCTGTTGCGTGCTGCACAGGCAACATGATGTTGTTCGACAAGGACGGCATGATCAAGCACTACCCCTCACCAGAGGCCATCGTGGCTGATTTCTTCGACCTGCGCCTCAACTACTACGAGCAGCGCCGACAGGCATTGCTGAAGGTGAATTTGCCATGTGGCCTTTGATTGTATGTGTTTGCTTGCTCAGGGCTGGCTGAAGCGGCATCTAGCGTGATGGGAACTGCGTTGGTTTCAGGCAGGTATGCAACCAGTCCTGCAGGCTTCCACACCATGACTTTGTGCTACACTGGCTGTCTTCTCGCCTCTTTGCTGAACAATCCCTTTCAAAGTAGTGTTATTCCATGGTGCCGTATCAAATATGCATGATCTGTACTGAGTGTGTACTACGCTGCTGGCAGTAGGCTGCTGAGAGCAAGAGTGTGCGGTTCATCCTGCTCTCGTGTGCGTGTCATCACAGGCTGCAGAGGGCGAGCTGCTGCGCCTGAGCAACCGAGTGCGCTTCATCCTTGCTGTGATCAGCGGCGAGCTGCGCGTGAACAACCGCAAGAAGGTGGCGGTCGAGGGAGACCTGCAGGCGCACGGCTACGATAGGCTGGCTGCTCACTCAAACGGAAAGGTGTGTGTCACGTGTTACATTTCTTTACCTTACCAGTTGTTGACAGCAATATTGATTGTGTAACCAGCAGCGTTTGACTGCCTCCTATTATGGGGTCATGTGCCTGTGCAAAGTGTAACAGTTGTTGGCGTTGCATCATTGCCCAGTAGCCATCATCTGCAGCACCGGAAGCCGAAAAGCCGTGTGCCGATGACAATAATGATGCTGATGAATGACTGCTGCGCTCTGTCCACAGGGCCGCGTGTCCGCTGCTGCCGCCGCTGTGGCCGCTGCTGCCGACGCCGCCACGGCCGCAGAGGCGGGGGAGGACGAGGAAGCAGCCGCTGCCGCAACAGGTAAGCCTTATTCGTTTGCAAGCATGTTACCCTGTTTCAGATGTAGCAGATGAAGTGATGACCTGGTAGGGGAGGGCGAGGAGGGGGGCTTGTGCTGCTACAAGTTGAATGGAATTGTGTTGCAATACGCACCTCTCGCACACATACCAACCGGGCCGCATCTGCTCACTGGTATTAGTAAGTGATTTCTTGTGTGGCACACCGCGTTCATACATACCCTCTGATTATGCCGCCATGTGTTCAGGTGCCGCCAGCTACGACTACCTCCTCTCCATGCCCATCTGGAGCCTCACACTAGAGAAGGTGCAGGCGCTGCAGGCCTCGGCGCAGGAGCAGGCGGAGCGGGTAGCGCACCTAGTGGCCACCAGCGCCAGGGCTATGTGGTGTGAGGACCTGGATGCGTTCGTGGAGGTGAGCAGTATGCACTGTCGATATATATTGTGGACCGAGAGAGAGGGGCAGGAGAGATGGGTTACATCAGGGGGCGACCTGGACACGTTAATAGACGTAAGCACTCAGCGGCAGCCTCTGATACCTTTCTCTCTCTCTCTCTCTCTCTTCTTTCCTTCCTGTTCTGGCCCTCTGCAGTGCTGCTCACTCAGTTTTATGCTTTCTGTAGGCGTTCAACGCGTGGGAGGCGGAGGAGGAGGCCGCTGCCCAGCAGCTGGTGCGGCAGCAGAAGGGCGTCAGGGGAGGCAAGGCGGGCACGGCAAAGGTAGGCAACTGCATTGTACAGGATGATGTTGGGAACCGTCCGACATGTATTGCAGTGCCTGAGCTCCAGTGTGCAGCGTCCTCACGTGGGGCTTCTGTGATTGCACGATGGTAGATTTGGCCTCTTTATATACCCATTCCTTGTTATGGTCCCTCCCAGGCCGCTGCTCCTGAGTTTTCGTCCCGTTTTTGCTGGTGCCCTTTGTTACCCCTTCCACTCTTGCCCCAGCTCACCTCCCGGCGCAAGGCCTGTACATATTAATTAACATGCCAAGGCCCAGGCTCTCATGGTGTCCCTTGCAGGCGGCGGGTGGTGCCAAGAAGGCCGCCCCTGCCAAGGCTAAGAAGAAGAGCCAGTGGTCAGACTCCGATGAACAGGAGGAAGACGAATGGAGCGATGGGGACGATGATGATGACATCATGGACGACCAGAAGGTGCGCTACGGGCTGGGCATTCGCAGCTCAAACGTTACTTCTCATGATCATTATGCATTCTTTCACTCTGAAGTGGAAACTGATCTGTGTGTGCCATGTAATGGTTTGTCATCACCAGCGCCATTTGACGTCATCACCAGCACCAGGTTATCATACAAGGCCATTACAATGCCAGGTTGTAATGGTAATCTCCGGCACAGCTGACATGTGGTGACCGCCAGGACAGTGTGATGCCATCGGCTACACCACAGTGCATTGTGGTGATGTTTATCCTTCTGGTGCAGGCAAAGCCCAAACCCGCCTCCAAGCCAGCGGCCGTTCGTGTCCCACAGCCATCCGGCGTGTTCAAACCCACAGCAGCTGCGAAGCCAGCTGCTCCCAAGGCAGCTGCGCCAGCTCCAGGCCTGCCCAAGCCGGCAGCCGCTGCTCCGCCACCGGCTGCAACAGCCAAGCCGCCGCAGCCGCTGGCCCAGCCAGCCGCCAGCGGCACAAGCAGTGCAACTGCACCTGTATCTGAACAGGCACTGGGCCTGGCAGCCCGCCTGGCAGGTGCGTGGCCCTGACTGTTATCGTCACATACTGATAGTCTTAGTTACTGTTGGCTAGCCAAGATGTTGATGTTGTTAGCTTTGCGCTAGGCTGGTGCTGTATGCTGATCATGCAAATGCACAGAGGCAAAAGTGGTATAAGTTTGAGAGATATGCATACATATATGTATGAAGACAGAGTACCTCCTGCTGCAATCCCGTGTAGGTCGCTTCCAGAAGCTGACTGTGGCACAGGCCTCAAGCGGGACAGGGGCCACAGGGCCCAGCGGGACATCAAGCCAGGAACAGGCCAAGCAGGCAAGAAGAGCCGTCTCGCTATGCAGTCCAGGTGTTCATAGGTTTAAACATATTAAAGAGGTACAGCTTCTGACCTAGCAGGCAGGGGCTTGGCAGGCATCTAGTCGTTACCCTCACATGGCACACAAGCCTGCCCTTTGGAAACAGTTGCAATCCAGCCTGAGGCACTGCAGGTGCATGTCAATTTGCTGGAACAGATAATTCTCTTGCATTCCCAGTGTGAGAGTATTCGTCATAGCAGCGTGACGCGGATTCTATCTCTGCCATATTCAGGTGAGCCTTGACGATGACATGTGTGCCGAGTCACCAGCGCCTCACCAACTCCCCAAGAGCAAGGCAGCGGCAAGCAGGGTGAGTGCGGGCACTGTTAGGGAGAGCTGAGCGGGTTGCACGAAACACGATCAAGGCTGTGGCTGCTGTCCTCGTCGCTATGAACTACGGTAGATCAGGGCTGAGGGCAGAAGTCTAGCAGGCGTGACAGCGGGACAAGGGTGACCTTGACTGGCCTCCAATCCACCCGTTGATGAACGACTGCTGCTTGCACCATGATATTGCAGGCTGCACCAGCAGACGGGGCAAAGGCAGCTGCCCAGGCCGCCAAGCGCAAGCCCGCCGCACCCACCGCTGCAGCGGCAGGGCCATCTGCGGCAACTGGGGCTGCCAGCAAGGCAGCGGCAGCACGCAAGCCACGCAGCAAACGGGTGGTGGTCAGCGAGTCGGAGGAGGAGAGCGACCAGGAGAGTGAGATTGAGGAGAGTGAGGATGATGATGTGTTCTTAATGGAGGCACCTTCGCCAGCTGTGGCACCAAAGGTGAGGAAGAGTACAAGCTATTCCAGCGTAAGGAGAGCAGGTACTTGAGCGCATGCGGCGCATTGGCACACAAATTTGGCACACGTGCAATGCAACTTCCAGCCTCGTACGTTCACAACAACTTAGGCGCTGCAAACACCGCTTGGCTACATGCAGGGCAAAAAGAGCAAGATGGGTCCCTCCCCGCTTGCGATGAAGACACTAGCCAAGACGGCAGCAGCGGCTGCTGAAAAGCGCAAGGCCACGGCTGCAGCGAAGAAGTCCGCGGCTGCAACGTCCACGGCACAGGTGGCAACGACGTCCAGCGCAGATGCCGGTGTGGCTGGTACAAGCAACTCGCCGCCAGCTGACGGAGCAGGGCGCCCACAGCGTGCTCGCAGACCAGCGCAAAACGTATCGTACATTGAGATCAAGGACTCGAGCGATGAAGAGGCGCAGGAAGAGGACGAGAGCGCATCTGACTTCTCTGGAAGCGAAGAGGATGACGAATGAGTAAGACGCGATTCGGCGTACCAATGTGAAAACGAATGGAACGGGCCGGCGCTCATTCGCAGACAGCATGACATGCGAGCAAAGAACTAGCACTTCTTGGCGGACCTCGGGTTTTGTTCGGGCCCTTGTAGCTTGCATTTTATTGGACATTCTTAGGCTATGTATCTAGTGCCCTGGCTTCAGATTCAGTGTGATCTGTTAATTTGGCGCCGGTATTTCCTGATTTTTATTGACCTTCTACACCTTGCTTGGGTTCGCGCAGCGATGCCGCCCTCGTCTCATGCATGGTTTTCTTGAATGCATGCGAGCGCGTCTGATGCGCGGTTAGATTTCCTGTCTCGTCCGCTCTGTGTCAACCATCGCCTCTTCAAACAACCATCGCCTCATGTTTAGGTCTTACTACACACGTTCTCAGGCAGGCAGCTCGACCAATCAACGCCTACAACAGTGCATGATGACCAACTGTTCTTCCAACGCATAACAATGTCAAATCAGCGCGGCTGCAGCAACTGAAAACTGTAACAACAAGCGAGCGAATTGCAAGAACAGATGTGGTCACAATCCTGTCGTTTACAACTCCAAACATGAGCATTCACTGGCATCAGAACCCCGTATAACCATTCAATGGTTGGGATCATTGGTTTCAGACGCTTACATGACACTCAGCGACAGAATAGGTGCTAGGCCTGCTGAACAATCAGCTCAACGGCTTGCCAGATCATCTGCTCAAACAACTGACGATCCGAGAGCCATGCATGCAAACACAATTATCAGCAGCAGCTTTTCGCGCTGAGGCATTTTGACAGCAGTACCCATCAAGCTCTTTGGACTGGCAATCACTCAAATGCACAAGTTCATTCATGCGTAAGCCAGTGTTCAGGGTGCTTACTTGTGACATCGTAGCGGGAGCGCATGGAGATACCAATGCAGCCCATTGTCAGTATGCTTATCAAATCGTGCGCCATCTCCAGACACATATAATTGCAGATACACAACCCAAGGCATGCAACCCAACATGCAAGAGCAGCACATGGTCATGGTAGTGGCGGCGACTCCTCGGGGTGCTATCCTGTCCACATCCGTAAGGACGTATTGTGCACAACTCCAGCCACCTGTGTAGCGGTCGGTACGTGTCATCCTCGACCTTGAAAGTAGTAGACCTTTCTGAAAAATAAATGCAGACCATTACAAGGATGGAGTGCACATGTTTCACAATCTGTGGCTCTCCGGTAATTTCATGATGATACGTTTGGGCTGAACTGCAATCTAGAGCTAGCGGCGGGCACCTTGCGCTCGGGCGTCACAACTCTGGTCTTCCGAATTC
>QAXH01001732.1:330-17218 GCA_004335635.1 Chloromonas sp. AAM2 | reverse complement strand
TGGTCTCATTTGTGGGCATGGCACGACACAACTGTCTTTGTGGAGATATCGTTCCGCGTGGTATCAAACCCACTTTACATTGGCTGTGATGATCACGTGTTGTGCGTCAGCCCGTGTAATACCCAAGTCAGTCCACGCGCCTCAGTGGACCGGCTAAAGAGACAAAACAGCCAGCAAACGATCAGCAGTTGCCAGATCTACACGGGTAAACAATGGTCACGTCACCAAACACCCCAGCAATTCAAGACATCAGGGGTATGGCAGCAGGTGTATGCGCTTAGCTGTCACCAATGAAAGTGGATACCACACTGTTTGGGATGGATGCGCCAGAGGAATGCATGCGCCAGAGGAGTGACATTACAGCCTGCTCCGACAACCTGGCTGTAGTCCTGCCAAAATTGCAGGGTGAACAACGGGCCAGGCAGGATCAGTTGCCACAACTGAACAGTCAGCACGGTGCGTTGTTCTGACCTACTGCAGCCATCAAAGAGGAGGATGCGCAGACAACAAGTCAGTGCGATTAGTGCACATTGGTACTGCAACATTCAGCATCAAACACACGTATGGCTGCAGAACGAGGATGCTGCCATGAAACACAAGGCTTGCATGTCAATGGCCGGTCGCCAACTGCAGCCCAATAAGGTCTGTAAGCTGACAGAAAATAGTCGGTCGCATGTTAACAGGTCAGCACAGTGCAGCAGGCTGGCGAGTTCAGTACATGGGTCGCATGGGTGGTGGTGGGATCATGTGGTTGCCTGGTGGAGGTGGGAACATCATGCCCGGTGGCATGTGCATGTGAGGGTGCATGCCGGGAGGCATGCCTGGTGGCGGCATGCCTGGTGGTGGCATACCCCTAGGAGGCATGCCAGGGGGCGGCATGCCAGGAGGGGGCATGCCAGGAGGCATGCCTGGGAGTGGTGGCATGGGCGGTGGCGGCATGAAGCCATGCTGAGGCCCGCCATGTGGTCCTGCCTCGCCTCCTGCAGTGACACAGGACAGGGCGAACAACTACCTGAGCAATAGGTACCCGAGCATTGAAACATTGTGAAAATTTGTAGCCTGGTAGCTGCACTAGGTCTGCCCTTGGGCATAGCCCATGCTGACAGCCCACGTCTGTGGCAAGATTACAGGCAGCGTGAACACGTAAAAACTTGATGGTACATGTGTAAGTGCGTTGACCGAACTCCATGCAGTGACAGGCCTCCTGGCGATTGCCTGTTGCCCCAAACCACACTGACCTCGGTTCTTGAACTGGAACTGCAGCGAGTAGATCTTGTTGTCCGGGTCCCCTGCGACACGGGCAGCTCATCACAATTCACAAACAATGACATGGGCGAGACAAGCACAGCGAGCAACGAGTTCATTAGGGGAGCACTGGCAGGCGGCACAAACGGGGGGTCATTCTTCAACCCAAAAGCAGATCAACTTGCTGTACAGATTATGGCCTACAGCATTGCAGCTGGAACATCTTCAGTGGCAAGTTGGCATGACCACTGTCACACTGAGCTCAGCCTGCCCGCATGTGCATCTCACACCCTGTCCTGTTGACGGGCCAGGGCAGCAGTGCTGCCCTCTCCCAAGCACATAGAATGCCTCACTGTGAGCATACACGAGTGCAATTTGCCTGGGCTTCCTCCCTGTACCCACAATGCGTGAAGAGCCGCCCCTCCGACTTGTCCACCTCTAAGCTGGGCACCTTGAAGGCAATGGTGTCGTACGGCTCAGCGGCAAACAACAGGTACCTGCGTGTGCATGCAGAAACGCACATGACGTGCATGGTCGATGATCACATGCTGGGACCATGAAAGACTCAAGATGCTTACAGGCCATGCGAAACCATACACTTGCAGATTTGACCTGACTTGCTGGCGCCTATACAAGAACCAAAATGCTTGAGGGCTATGCAGTTTGATGACAACTACTGGCCCATACTCCAACTTGTAAACCGTCACACAAGACTAAGGGCAGCTGGCCAGCCAGCCAGCGCATCAGTATCCGTGCGCCGTAGCTGCCCGCCAGACCAACTCGTGGCACACGTGTGCCACTCGCACTCACATATGATTTTTGTCTGTTGTCTCCACTCGCTGTTCAAAGGCTGACATGAAGCGATACCGCGGCTTGGTGCCTTCCTCAATCTCCGGGTACTCGACCTGGAATAAGACAAGCAAACATACAATCACTTGACAGCGTTCACGTGAGCACTCATTGTGGCAAAGGTCCCAGCCTTACACGCCACGTGACATCAACCATAACCCCATGGTATGTGACCACAGTGTAAGAGTCAGTGCTGACCCCCTTGACCATGCATGGCAACAGATCGGGATAAGTGCTGACTATGGCACCATGTATGACAGTTGCAAGGGTCGCTAGTCACACACCTGAAAGAGCAGTGAACGCTGGCGTGTGGTCTGGTCAAACTGTTTTGTCACTCGGTAGCCGGGCCGGCCAATCTTAACTGCAGCACAGTGCCACCGCACAAAAGGAACATTCAGCACAAGCTGCGTTTGGTGTCATTGTTGTTTGTCCACCAGGCGAGCTACAAGCATACGTCATGCTGTGAAATGTTGAAATTAGTCAAGTGCCAAACAACATTCATGCTGCTGCGACGACCATGCTAGGCGACGCTATGTAAAGCTGTATGGTATGGCAGCTAGGAAGCAAGCCCTGTTAAGCAGCTGCTGGTCCAGTTGTCTCATGACGAGGCTTAGTGATTCACTGAGCAACAAGCGACAAGCCAGTTCAGCTGGCCTGGGGCAAATCTCATCAAATCAGGTGTCATGCACACTAACGTCTGCGTTTGTCCAGTTACATCACGAACTCTGCGACTTGACCCACGGTAGAACACCCCTTCTCCATCAAGTCATGCTTACAACACAAACCTCCTCCCCCGTGAACACACAACCGCCACGTGCCCATTGAACTATGCTGAACTCTAACCACAACGCACACACACCAGTTTTGCGCATGGTTGCTCGTTTCTGTGGTGCAGGCACTGCCTGCTTTTCCGCTTGTTCCCTGGCTGCACGCTTTGCCAGGTTTTGCTGATGGCGCTTGCCCTACAGAAGCAGGAAATGGACAACATGAACACAAGCCCAAATACAAAGCGACCATAGAGCTGCGGCTGTTTGCTACAGATACAAAATCCTGATATGGTCTTCTTTCATGTGGCATTCAAGCGGTCATATTGCATGCACCAGCATTACAGTCTATTGGTGCTTGTCAAGTGGCGAACACGTGCAGGCCAAGTGCTGCTGCAGGCACGCATGCCAAAGCGCTCGTACGCACACGCTATGGCGTGCTCCACCTGTATGACCTGAGGCACCCAGCCCACCGTACTGCACGCACCCCTACAACAGTAGACTGGCTTGGAGAGTTGCGTACCTGTGTATGTGCCAAGTAGTTGCCCTCGTTTGGGTGGAGCGTGAGGCACAGCTTGCACTCTATCTGCCCCAAATGGTTGCGCATGTAGTAGGGATCCTTCGCCAAGTCGATTGTCTCCAGGGCAAGCCGCCGCAACCTCTCACGGCGGTCAACAGCCTGTGATGGAGATGCCAGGCACATGAGCAGCTTGACAAGGGCTGGAAGTGGCCATGAGTTGCATGTGGTGTGCTCAGAGTGCCATGCTGGTCAGTATCGGAATGTAGCTGTGATGAATGGAGCGTGCATGCGCGTGTAGCCTTCCCAACAACTCTTTCCTGCACGCCATACTCCATGCCTGGCCTGATTATCACCCCCACCTCTTGCTGCGCGCTCGCGGCACCTCCTGATCCTGGCTTGGCGCCATGCTCCCTGGCCGACAGAAAGCTCATGGTGATGCGGCCCGGCTAGGGCGACAAAATGATCTGACGTCCCAGGCAAGTGGCTATGTGAAACTTCAATCCGATTATGATGGTCGTCGTGATTGCAAAACTCCTACGCGTACACGGGTTGAGCAAGGCTCAAAAGCCAGAAGGTCAAGCCAGACCGCGAGAGCCCGTGGGGCACGTGCCAATTGCATGAGCTGAGTTGTCAGGCTGCCTTCTGCACGAGAAGTACGGTGTTTGTAATCACTTGAAGTGAAGAAGTACGGCATGCTGCAAGGCTATCAGGTTTGAAAAGTGGGGATTCCTGCCCATGCCT
Source organism: Chloromonas sp. AAM2 (assembly GCA_004335635.1). Taxonomy (NCBI): domain Eukaryota; kingdom Viridiplantae; phylum Chlorophyta; class Chlorophyceae; order Chlamydomonadales; family Chlamydomonadaceae; genus Chloromonas; species Chloromonas sp. AAM2. The sequence goes on along the minus strand of QAXH01001732.1, from coordinate 13,099 downwards.
GCCGACGGTCATGCCCCATGATGGACCTGCTGACACGATGATGACTGCATGCAGGTCCATTGCATCATCACCAAATTGTCCCAGAACTGGCAAACTTCTTTTTTTTGGTCTACCTGAATCGTTGGCAATCAGGAAACTCCGGCAACCACCAGAGTAGCTTCACTGACCACTGTTCACTGGCTTTTCTTTAGGCTTGGTGCTGTTCAGAGAAGAGCAAATCAGTTGCCGTTGGCTGTGAGAAGTTGCTCAAGGCTGAGTCGAACTCACAGGAGGCAGAAGCCACAATACGCCACAATGCCGCAAAACTTGCCATTCAAAGATTTCAGTCCTGGCATCCTGCTCATGTACCGATTGGGCTTGCAACCACCAGTCTCATCATCCACTCTGTTGCGCAGCTTGCACAGCAGGCTACGTGCACATGCCGGCTGGTCTAGAAAACTTGGCTGGAGACACATGGTGACATGCATATGTATATGCATAACTGCAGCAGTTGGAACGCACAACACTTGGCAGGTTGTGCAGGCTCAAGGTTCAAGGATGTGCATGTGTTGAAGCTCAGGCGTTGTCATCACAGAGCTGCTGGCTTGGCTGAACGTGCACATCCACGTTAACGCAAGACAACCAAGCATACAAGGGGCGGACTGGTGATTTATAGGCCGGACAGGCGCCCTGCCAGGGTTGGCCGAGTAACGGCTGCCATGCCTTCATCACCCGCACAAGGAAAACGCCTCAGTTGTGCATCACAACGCTCATGTCCTGTCCAACCGGTTGTTGCGTCAAGGCTGGATAAAGCCTCAGTCCTCCGTAGATGGTACACGTCTACAGGATCCTCTCTATCCCACCATCACGTCTACAGAATTCAGCATGGTCACCCGGGTCCGTCACCATCTCTTGCAATTCTGAACAGCAGCGTGTGGTTTTCACTCTTGACGGCTGCTCTGCATGCAGCAACGACCCGTGTTTTCGGTGTCCCCACCCTGAGCCTTGCCAGCCTCTGAATCATGAGGTTGACCTCTTTTAAGTCCGACAGCAACTGGCTGTGGTTGGTTGACCGCTTAATGTGCTCTGCAATCAGGTCCCTGCAGGCAGATCACAGCACGGCAACCAATAGTGTGAGGAGCATCACAATCACCAAGTTTGCCTGCAGGCTGAACCAAGTTCACTTGACCTAGGTGCATTGGCCGCGGCAGGCTCTTAAGATACGCAAACATCGGCATTAGCACTAGAAGCTAAACAAATCCTCTGCATCCTTCAAGCCCAGACAAACACTGCCTGTAAGGATTCTGTACAAGGATTTCACATCACTTATCAAAGCGGGTCTGCGGGTGTTAACCACCAAGGCGCCAACACCAGTAGCTGTGCCTCCAACCTGTTCCGGCTGCAAAGCCAGTCCCGTGTACTGCCCAACCCACCTATTCAAGTCATGGAGCTTCTTGTAGCATTTGCGCATAGCTGGCATGTCTCCTAGAATCCTCATGTCTTCAGCCTTGATGAGAAGTGTCTTAACCATGTTGCTGCTGTCAGCCATGTCCGCGTTCATCTTGAGGCGTGTTGAGTTCTGCTCTTGCACCTGCGTCAGGCAGTAAGCACTCGACGCCTGGTTGACATGGCCAATGAACGCTTTAGAAGGTACTGCTGGTTGTTCTGGTGTTTCTACAAGACATAGTGGCGCTGTAGGGCTGGGTTGTTGTCCTTGGTGATGCAGACAATGTGGGTATTATGTTGAACTGCGCCCAGGTTGCAGGTAGGCAGAATGAGTGCTGCTGAAGGTGAGCGCACAGATTGGTGCTACTACTAGCTGCAAAGCCAAACCTTCCTGACTACATGCACAGGTTTCATGTTGGAGTGTGCCAAAATTGCAGGCAGGCTGAATGAACGTTGCTCAAAATGAGCGCACGAGTTAGTACTACATGAACAGTCAGCTGTGGCCAGGCGCCGTTGTGAGCACAAGCACAGTCGAACATCTGCGTTTGCTCTGCCTTCCGTCTCACCCGCCCAAGCACGTCAAAGTGGTATTGCTGTTGGCTGACAAAGCTCAACCTTGGTGACCACATGCACAGTCAGCTGTCGCTTGCTCTGCTTCCCATCTCCCATCTCCCATATACCCTCTCCCACACACATATACATCTTGCCATTTTTCACATACCCGCGCCAGCACCTCCTTAAACTCTGCCATGGTTGCCGTGTAGTCGACTGTTGACTGCAAGTCCTGCAGCTGCAGGAAGGCCGCCAGGTCGTTGACGAGCTCTCCCGCTGTGTCGATGCTGTCGGTGCGGATGCACACCTGCAGGCATGTCATCAACATCATTACATTTCAGTGTGGAGTGTGTGCAGTGAGTGAGCGTGCCATGTGTGCAGTGAGTGAGCGTGCCATGTGTGCAGTGAGTGAGCGTGCCATGTGTGCAGTGGGTGAGCGTGCCATGTGTGCAGTGGGTGAGCGTGCAAGCCTGATGGCAACTGGGTGCCATGTGGCTGCTCGTGCGGCTGCTGCTTCTGCACCTGCCGTCTGGTCACGCTGCAGCTCTGCACGGCAGCGGTTGCTGTTGCCAGCATGATAAACCAGGCACATGCTGAAGATTTGTTCTGCCATTTGGTCAACGGTCGTTTGGCACTTTGCGACAATTGACATAGAACACGTGATGACCTGGCCCTGTTCTGCAACTGTGGTGCCCTGGTGAACCCTTGCTCCCTTACCTCGACCTGTGCCCCCAGGGTTTTGAGCTTGATGAACAGTGGCAGCTTGTCCCTTAGGCACAGCAGCGTAGCCGTCACCTAGGCAGGAGAAGGAAATGGCACTGAATTTGTCAACCAAGTAGCAAGGGCTGAAGAAGTAGGACAGAAGCTGGACGTCCACTGCAGAGCAATGACCAGAGAGAAAGATAACAGCATGCAGTCGCTGATCCGCTGCATCTCCATGCACGGTTTGCAAGTGGGTGCAAAGGAGCAGCCATGCATGTGAGGCAATCCACACCTGATCTGGGATGATTGCTGGCACCTTCCACTTGAAACGGGACTCCAAGTAGCTGGTCAATCGCTGCATGCGCTCCGACACCCTGCACATGTGCCAAACATCCAAGTGTGGTAACATTCCAAGTCGTCTGTCTGACGGCAAGCACTGCCAACATATAGCATGGGAGATTGACTTGTACTTTTACTGTGCATCATGTGCACTGCATGTGAATGCCATGTGGACAGCATGTGCACTGCATGTGAATGCCATGTGGACAGCATGTGGATGCCATGTGGATGCCATGTGGACAGCATGTGCACACCATGTGCACTCCATATGGGCACCATGTGGATCCCATGTGCACTCACGTGAAAGTGACCGATGACTTTGGCTCTGGGTGTGCCCCGGGCTCAGTGAGTGCGTACATGGCGAACTTGGGCAGCTCTATTTCCAGCTCAAATATGTGGTAGGCGGTGCTGGTGCGGGTGGCCACTAATGCCTTAATCATCAGCACCACGCTGACGTCCTTAAGCGGCTTCAGGGGGACGGAGAGCTGTATGTTGGGAGTCTGCAGGTGCAAAGAGGTCACAAGCAGCTGATGAGGCAAGCATCTGACTTTCCCCATTCGCAACTCGTCCCTTTCTGGGCTGTACCATGACTGGCCAAAATCTCTTCTCTTTCCAGACGTTGCAATATGTACAAATGCGCAAGGGAAATTGTGGAAGAACTTTGCGCACGAATGGTCATGATCTCGTCGCTTGACACGTTGCATCAGGATAAAAAGCTGTGCAGGATGGTCCATGCCGACACTTCACCTCAACTTCACCTCCATGTGCAGGTGTGCAAATCATCTCCTGCTGTTTCCTGACCCTGCACCTGACTGCTCTGACCATGCACCTGAATGACTTCATGTGCAGTTGTGCTGATTGTCCCTGCTGTGCTGCTTCACGAATGGTTATCATGTAGACTCTTGCAAGACGTTGCACCATTTCCCAACGAAAACCCTGAAGGGGAAACCATTTCATGAATGACCACAACGTCCGGTCGTGCAAGACGTTGGAATGGTCCATGCGGACACGTTGTAGCACCACCACCTGCCTTAGGGCACACAAAGAGCGACTCCTCCGCAAAGATCTGCTCCCCAAACACGACCACACCGCGGATCACGCTCTCATTGTTCGTTTTGAGCAGCAGGTCACAGGTGGCTGTCTCACGGTTGATGGCGATGTAACTGTCCACGCGTGTGTTGGCAGGGATAATGTTGGGCATGGCATCAGCCTGAAGGAGAGGAACGCAGGACAGCAGAGCTTTGGCTTTCCAACATGTATTGGCTTATTGGTGCGACAGCAGGGCATCAGGGCTTCAAGGCTCCAGGGCTCAGCGCCCCGAAGGACAGCTATGCACAGCTAAGGCTTCAGGGCTCAAGAGGCCCCAAGTCAAGGTGTGACGTTCACAGGTGGCAATGTGCTTCGATGTTTGCACCTAGGTTTGGCGCTGGCGCACCTGTGCCTTTGCGTTCTTAGTGTTCTGGTAGCTTGTTAGTTCGTACATGAGCTCCTGCTTGCGCTGTGCCAGCTCTGTGAGCAGCGCCTGCTGAGTGGAGAAGTCTGCGGCAGCTGGCGGCGCGTCCGGGTCAAGCGGCATGTAACCACGCACCTGCACACAAGCAAGGAGACGTGTGCGTAACAAAGGCAGCAAATGCAGCGGACCCATCAGCTAGCAAAAACGAGGCAGCCTTCCGACTGATTATCCTCCCAGAACACCTCGGGCATCTCGAACCCTGCCATGATTGCCGCACCCGCAAGCAACTTATGTTCGAGTTCTTAAACAGCCGACTGTGACTGTGCCAGCTCATCCATCGTCAGGACTGACCCTCCAGGCGTGCTGGCTGCTCAGGTACCCTAGCACACCACACTAACCTGATGCACTGCGCCAACCTGTGTTCCCCAGTGCATACATGCCCACCAACACACACAAGGGCCCTGCGTGATGAAGGCATGCCGGCAGACCGAGGGCAGCGAGGCATCAAGGCACAGGGCAACCATGACAATGCGACCGAACCATCACTGTGCGTGCCTCGTGCTCCCAAGTGCACGCATGCCAGGGAAGTGTTTGGCTTGCCTTACACAGGCCCACCTACCTCGCCCTCGAGCCCACACACGATGACTTGGTGCATGCCATCATTGCGGTAGTCAGCTGCCAGGACAGCGCTGACCGGGCATGTCAGGTGGTCCCGGTACACAACCTCGCCCGTGTCTCGACGACGCACCTCAACCTGTTGCAAAACCAGATGGCACATGACACGTTGCACTTGAGCCACAGCAGAGGCCACATGCCACATGCTCACAGTTTGGGTTAATGGTTATGGTGGTAATCTTAAGGCTTAGGCCTGACATGTGCCTTGTCGTCCCTTGCCTGCTGTGCAGCACTACTGACGTCGTCACAACAGTTACTTCAGCAGCTACAGTTTTCAACAGTTCAGGCATCTGTACCCCTTGTCAGTGCCAAGCAGTGTGGTTCAAGCATTGTTCTGGTGCACGCATTGGACGAGTCAGGGCTACAGAAACCTAACTACAGAGAAAACAACAAATACTCTTACTCACTCTCCCGTTGTTCCACCCACTGATGACCTCCGGTATGCCGTCCCCATCCAAGTCAAACGCAGACAAGGCACACACGCTGTGCTTGCTCTTGACCCGCCAGATGCGGTCCAGTCTGTCATACACGCCAATGGTGCCGTTGGCCAGGGCATAGCCAAAGGAGGATTGGAACACCGGGCACAGCGCAACAAACACATCTGCCTCGGACGTTTCTGCCAGCATGTCCTCGCCTTGGAACACTCGGAGGTCAAAGTCGTCTGATCCAACCTGTGTGTGCAGCAACGGAAGGAATCCAAGCAACTCTGAGTGGAAGGCCCAGTTGACCTGTGCGGCCCTGGCTGACAGTGTTTTGTTGGTGCATGCCAGCGTTGGCACGGTACATGCATGCGCGTGTATTCTTGTTTGTTGTGTTGTTGTGCAGTGATTACGAAATGATGTAATAAATAATCATAATGTGCACCCATGAGCATCCAATGCTTCGCTGGGGCCTTGCGCAGTAATCCTGGACACTGCACTTCCCTGGTCTTCAAATGCCTACTGCCCACCTCCCATGGCACGCCTTGCTGGTGCCAGCTCAACACCCCACATTCACCATTGCTGCTCAGCCATCCGCCCTGCAACGGATGCCCCCTGTTTCCTGTTAAGCCCCCACTGCAGCAACTGCAATCTCACTGCTGCCCACCCCAGCTGCCCATACACGCAGCCATATCTGGGACTTCTCTGTTAGCCACCGTTCACCGCAGCACTGCAGCGTGGTGCTGCCCACTCACAACAAGCTCCTGTTGACTGTTATTGTCAATGTCACACAACGCCATGGCGGAGACATTGTCGCCCGTGACAGTCCACAGCTTCTCAGCTCCAGAGTGATCAAAGCCCTGAAATCATCATGCCAAGCCAGGCTGTTCCCAGCAAGTCACCATCATGTATGCATCATGTATTTCATGCACGCAGGTGTATGGCTACCAGGTGCATAACAAGGACAACACCCGTGGCATGATAATGAGCGAGTTTGTTTCCTGATCCATGTTGCGACTGAGCAGGCTGCATGTGCCGCAAGCTGCTCCAGGTTGTTGAAAGATGCTAAGCACTGATGTAGCAGCAGCTGAAGTGTTGCCCCTTTGCTCACCTGTATGGAGCAGTTACCCCCCACCAGCGCCAGTGGCTGGTCACCATTTCCATACTGGCCTATCACGACGACGTTCACGCCGTCTCTCAAGTCCTTGAAAAACAGGTCCTTGTTTTGGTCCACATCGTAGCAGTGCAGTGTGCTGGGCGTCCCAAGGAAAAGTACATCTCTGCCACCTCTGGGATTCAGGCATCCTGCTGCCAAGGCTGTTATCTGCTTGTTGATGTTGAGGTAGGTGATCTGGTTGTTCTCGCTTGTGTCCTGCTGATGAGGGTTGTGCAGGAAAACCTTGCCCGCAATCGTCGCACATGTGAGCGACGGCCTCAGTCCATCGTACTTGCCAATGGCCGCTTGAGCGCGCTGGATTTTCTCTGCGCGTCGCAACCGGAAATGTGAGCCACTTTCAAAAGTTCGTCAGTAGCAGGGCATGCACGACATGCCCCGCACCATTCAAGTGAATATGAAATGCCGCCTGCGCCATTTCTTCCTCTTTGCGCTATTTGCACTTAGGTCATGCTGGCATAGGTTTGGAACTGTGGCGTGATGATTAAGGGTTCCTCACACTCCGGCAAAGGGACTCTCCGGCAAAGAAGATAAATCAAGCTAGGAGTGAGTGTGTCCAGTGATGCTTCCTCTGTTCAATGTCTGAGGAACCAGCTCTGTTGATTTCCTCGTGTTCTAGACATTTTCCCTCAACTGCGCGCCCCTTGTGCTGCCGTTTTGGACCTGAGGGACAGCTGAAGTGAAGGCCCTGAGCCAGAATCACAAGTGTACAAAGCCATTACATCATGGCCCACAAAATCAGAGTCAAGCAACATATCACGTGTGGCATTCCGCAATGTCATACTACAAATCCAGAGACACCAGGCGGACACACACCTGCCTGGTGTTCAACAAAGTTTGATTCAAGGGGCAAAAATGAAGTTTTTCATAGCTAGTCTTAGACTCAATGTCATGAGATACTAAGGGAAAAAGCCAGTCTCAGCTGCCAGTCAGGCTTGCATGGCTTGCTGCCACCTCACCCACAGCATTTGCTATCTTCAAACCGCTGGTAGCATTCCACGACTCGCCGAGCTACCAGGCAAGCTTGCTACATGATATCCTCAAGGCCATGTTTGATCTTGAGGGTCGTACTGATGAGCGGTGCTGGCTTGCATGCCTAATCCAGGTCAGCGATGCCCAGGTATGAGACCATGAGGCCAAACTGGTGAGGGAAGTCCACTCCAGTGGCATACTCAGTCAGCAACCCAACGGCAAACCCAAACATGACCCATCGTCCGTTGTTGATCTCATTTGCTGCAGTCCACCCGAGTGTTCTGCGGTGTTATGCGAGAACATAACATTAAATGAATCTTTGTCTTCATGCATGAACTGCCTGCCTACCTGCTTGCCAGCGAGTTCCTTGCGTGACAGGCGATCTATTGTGTTCCCATCACGACTCGAAACATGACGTACAACTGATGCACAACATTAGGTACAACAACTTGGGGCCATTGAGGAGTGGTGTTGCAGCTGTCTACGTGCGTGTGCGTGGGTCTCATGTGCATCAAAGAGAGCAGGTTGCAGTGCCACGGACCAGGACTCACGTTGAGTTGTCAAGCACTTCTTTGAGCTTGTAGCTCTGGAAGTACTTGTTCATTTCCTTGGCCCTTTGCCGCTGGTATTCAATGGTCACCATCCTGCAAACGAGCGCGCCACGCATGTTGATTGCTTCAAGGTGCAACAGCTGTTGGCATACATTGAAGTAGGCACAGCAGGCATGACGACTGAGCCTGGCATAGCACCTGATGCTTCTCTTCAAGCATGATGTTGTTGATGCTGTTGATGAACAGCCCAGGGACCACGAGAAAGCACTGTATGCCTGGGTATCAGTTCCTTGCTCACTTGGAAGGAGATGCGATTGTTGGCTCCACAGGCGCAGGTTCGTTGAAGAGCTTCTTGGGAGCTTCTTGGGCAGGCATTTCTGGTCGCTTCAACTCCGGCTTTTTCAGTTCAGACGAAGCGCGCGCGATGACTCCGGCCTGTAGGGAACAAACAGAACACCTCTGGACCAACTGCTTAAGACTAATGCATGCCAGCACAATCGCCTGCTCTTGCTGAGCACTTATTTGTTGGATCACCAGTGCTGCCTCACCCTTCGGACAGAAATGTGCCGCTGTTGCCTGCACCCTGCAACACGGACCACAGGAACCAATGGACACCAATGTCAGCCCAACTGCACAGCCATTTAGTGCGTCGTCAACGCTCATTGTGCGTGCGCATGCTTCGCACCTTGACGCGGTGTTGAGGCGCAGGCTGAAGGACCACTGGTGCAAGCAACTCCTGACATTTTTCAGATGAAGAGACTGGTTGAGCTGTGATAGATTGACAGGAAAAGATGATTGGCTCCTGGTGTGTACGCGAGGTCTGGGGGAGAGAAGAGCCGAATGCCTGGTTCGCGAATCGGTTGACATCGGTTGTGACGAGTCGGTTGCATGGATTCTCGCCTGGCTCACGGCCTCTGAGAAAAGCGTGTTTCTCTTTCTGTCCAGTTCCCTTTTGTCCATTGCAACATATTTCGTGTTCTTTGTTATCTCAACCCCTTCACAGTTGGACGGGCTCAATACCCTCTTGGCTGCACTTTTGCACAGTATGCTGCGCGAGGGGTAACTGACCCACAGGAGCAAGAATATCTCACGGCAAGGCTTTGACACTGCAAGTTTGGCGGGTGCTTGCTGCACAGTCAGCTGCAGGCCCCCCAGGGGGCAAGGTCGCCTTCGGCCTGGGCCCATTTCATCAGACTTGAGTGGGGGATTTGTCTCAACCAGGGCTTCTGCACACATCTTCCTAGGATCACGGCAACTGTTGGTTCTGCAATGTGTGATGCGACTGAGTACTAGTAGAGTGGTGCTGGAGGACAAGGCAGCGCAGTTGCTTGTCCACTTTGTATATTGTCCGCAAAGCTCAAGATTGAGATGTCTGTTACTGATGTCAATGTATGTGCACATCAATATTGTGCCATGCAGTGAAATGATTGTGCCATCTCCACTGGACCTACAGTCACCACAAATCTTCCCACACTGTCAGGGTGGTCGTAATGTTCCCGCTGTGCCAGAGCACTTGGCAAGTACTGCGTCAGAGCATTTGGTAATGCAAGCACGCGAGCACACAACATGCACAGCACAGCACACAGTGCCGCCCCACAAGTGAAATGGTGACTCATTATTGCGAATTGCCATTCTTGGACAGCACTGCTGTTGCTAATGTCTGTGGATATCTTACAGTTGACCGTTTTGGACTGCAGCTGGTGGAGGTCTGGTCGAGCTTCAACAGGCGAGCGTCCCAATGCGTTGACCTCATGGACAATGGCCTTTTCAAGCTTTAACCCATGTTTCCACCCTGAGCAAGGATATCTTCACCTTGCTCAGGGTGGAAACACGGGTTAAAGCTTGAAAAGGCCATTGTCCATGAGGTCAGCGCATTGGGACGCCCGCCTGTTGAAGCTCGACCAGACCTCCACCAGCTGCAGTCCAAAACGGTCAACTGTGAGGTGGGTGCTGTAGCACTTGGCGAGAAGCATGCTGTCATTGCTGAGCACGAGGAGCATGCGGCTGTGACCAAGGACAACACCTTCGCGTGTGTGGATTATCTTCCCATTACAGGGTCAGTAGCTGCATGCAGGCAAGCACCAAACACATGAACAGAGAGTGTTAAGGGCAGAAAGAAGCTTGCCCTATAGGACTGCCTTTGTAAGCACAATTTACGTATGTAAACCCCGTGTCGACATGCTGCAGGACTAGTACTCAGTCGCATCACACATTGCAGAACCAACAGTTGCCGTGATCCTAGGAAGATGTGTGCAGAAGCCCTGCTTGAGACAAATCCCAACCCAAGTCTGATGAAATGGGTCCCACCCGCGAAGGCGGCAGGCCAAAGGCGAGGTGCCTTAGCCTTGCCCCCTGGGGGGTGCAGGTGCATGCAAAGCCCCGCACACCACTGCAGTGCCAGTTAGGTTGCCAGTCTGCTGACCTTGTGGTCGGGCCACAAGTATATGATTGTCTGCCGAGCGTTGCCGTTGCATGCTCTGTCACGGACTCCGTGTTGGTCAAGTCATCTCGAACTGCGTGGCCTCCTTTGCATGGTTATGATGGGATTCTTTGCCTGCCCTGTTTTGGCCTCAGTGCATGGCCTCGTTCGCATGGAATCGTTGCCCACCTTGTCATGGATTCATCGCCTGGCCTTGTCCGCATGTTTCTTGTTGCGCAACTGCCGGGTTGGCATCATGGTTCTGGTCACGTCTCGTAAATCTGTGTTGTGTGTTGTCTGGCTTCTGTTGTCCAGGGCAGCTCAGGAAGAGGTAAGAGGAAGCGGTCATTCGCTAGTTTTGCTTTCCTGCCTGTTTCAGTTGCATGCATGCCATTCAGAAATCCACCTCAAGATCAACGACTGCTGTTCACCGCACAAACGGGCTGGTTGCCGCGCTGAAACCAGCCAACTGCGTCAGGGCATGCCTTATACATGTCGCCCGAAACTGGCATGCCCATGTTTTTTCCTGCAGTGTGGGCATCCTGAGGCAGTCCAAAACATGACTGAATGGCCTTTGTTAATCAGGTGGTGGTCTATGGTCTCTCCTCCTGATTCTGAGGTGCAGAGGTTGGGAGGTACCCAAAGTAACGTGCCCGAGGCCATGTGGCCAACCGCAACCGCAACCGCAAACGCAATGAACTTCCTTCCGTGCTTCATTTGACCCCACATTTCCTCCACACTTGCCTTCAAACGACAATCGTAACTCTGCTATCCAACCAGCCAAGAGAGTCATGCCAGGTGACAAGTCAAAACGTTGGACCGAAGCAACCCCAGCACGAGCGAATGGAGCGGCCCAGCCACAGCTCAGCAGAGCTGCCCTCGGATCAAGCCAAGGTGCGATATAGCTGGCGCAGGGTGCTGTAAGCGTGGTCGGGTTTGGCCTTTTGCAACAGCGCAAACCTCCTTGCATGCAGGTGACCTGCGGCCGGCTTCCACAACGGGTAGACAGCACATTTACCAGCGATTATTTCTTCGCGCCCAAAGCCCGCGCTCCCCAAGATGACCTCAAGAATACATTGTTGACTGACGCACAAAAGTAAGTGTGGGCAGAAAAGTCGTCGCAACCGTAAAGCCTGAAGCAATAAGTTCATTACAGACTGGACCAATCGCGCCTATACGTCAGCTGAGCTTGTAACAGCCGTTCCTCCGTGCATGCATGGCTGTCGCACGCTTCAGTCCATGCAGCAATTGGTTGGCACAAAGAGACCGATAGAGCCGAGTTCATGGCATAAGTTCACCTTCAACTCAATTGGCATGGCTGCAAGACCGCAGCTTCAACATGCACTGAATGGGTCGAAGAACACAATGGCAGTCCGCATGCCCTCAACGGCAATCGCATGCATGCACAACCTGCACACACATGCACATTGAGACACTGCATGCATGCATGGATGCACAAACGCCTGCATGAGCATGTTCTGAACATCACAGGCACCCATGCATGCACTGCAGCAACCAAGCGCCATGCTTTCCATGCAGGCCTAAGCAATGGAACATGGCAACCCCAACAACTTTTGCTTACGCTGGCTACGCTGCCTACGCTGGCCACCGAACACCGGGCGGCAGGCGTGATGCTGATGAGACTACGTATCCACCCAGCCGTGACCAGCAGCGCAGTTTCCCTGCATTTCGCCAACCCGCCCAAGACAAACACAGGGCACAGGCCACCCAGAACATGGTGGGTGGCAAAGGAGGGCCTGTGTCTACATATTCTCATGAAGCCACGTTCAGCCTTAAGTGACAAGTGACACCACACTCAGGCCAGGAATTCCAAACCAAAGCACACACCAGGAATTCACAATACCCAAACGTGACCGGAGGTGTACAGTACAGCATTGTGTTTGTCCTTCTTCCTTGCCATATGCCATACACGGAGGTGTTATCATGCACACTTCAGGTTGTGGCTGGCGGGTGAGACATGCACAGCCAGAGATGGGACAGATGGTGTCAGAGCTGTCGCAGGGCCAGCAATGAGTGCGGTGGCCTGTTCCATGGGCCTGTCTTGGCCGGTTGGGCGGCCTGCCGGTC
>QAXH01001725.1:0-14835 GCA_004335635.1 Chloromonas sp. AAM2 | reverse complement strand
TTGACCGTATCGGCAGCCAGCGGCGCATCGTATTTCGTATTCGTATCGTATTTCGTATCCGTATCGTATTTCGTATCCGGTGACCATGGTGCGCACCCACACACCTGCAACAAGCACACCCCATACAAGCAAACCGTGATATGTTGTTAAGAAAAGAAGAAGAAGAATTCTACAGTCTAGCAAGTGCGGAAAAAGAAATTATTCGTTAGGTCTCCAATCACGCACAGAAATTATCAGAAAGTTGCAAGTAAGAACGAACGGTTCGATTCACTGCCGTGTTTGCATCCAAGTTTCACAAACTCTTGCTCATTTGCCGTCTGCCCTATAATAACAGTAAAGCGCAGGGCTCAGCATGGCGGTAGCCAAAATCAGCCCTTTTCCAGCACGCAGACAAACCCTTGTGATTGACCCATGTTGCCATCAGCAAAAGCACAGGTGTACAACCAAATCTCTGTGAACCGCTGCAAGCACTCCCTGACAGGATGATTGCTGATTCTTCGTCAGCGTACATCTAATGTCAGAAATTGCATCGCATCTGGTGTCGTGACTTAATAGTGCTTGTCTAGACTTTGTAATGATAACACAGGCATAATCGCCTACATGCACCAGTCTGCTAGGAGGTTTTTAGAGTTGCGCAGTCATGAAGCCGCTAGGCGATAATTTCAGAGGAATTTAGATATCCGTGGCTCTTAGGCCCTAATACACACCTGTCTTGAGACTAGGCGGGAGTCGGCTTGCAGGTGTCGGCAGGATCGAGTTCCGGCTTTAGTGATGACACTGGCTAGTGGGCTGGCCAGAGACATCGGCTGGATAAAGACTCGATGTACTTATGCAACAATCTTACAGGCTGTGCTTTGCTGTGTGCAAATAAAGCTTGATATCGACTTAACGAAGCCAGCAGCCAGACTGATGCAAGCCAGGCGGCTGCGGCCAGGAGGCCCGGGAATAAAAAAACGGCTATCACAACAATCACTCTTGCCATGGATCAAGCACACGCCAGTATCTTTATAGTTCATAGTGCGATGTTCTCCAAATGGCCGCGATGACTTAATCAAGCAAACATGCTAGTCATGAACAGTGGCTTGCATAACAGTAACCGCCTCTATAACTCTGAGGGGTCGCAACTCAGTAGAACAGTTCATTGCGATAATATTGCTATGGGAATCGTAACTGAACCGGCATTCTGCCTCGAGACATCCAAGGTGACGGAAGAAAACAGTTGCATGGGAAGCTGGACAGTAGCAGGTCTCGGGCTCATACTATAATACTTGTCTCATTAGGCGTGTAGGTGTCCCAGAGCGCCTACAAAGCAACAGCGGCTACAAGGCATGACATGGGATTGCGTTGGTTTGGTGGTACTTTGCTTCTACAACAAGCATAAAGAGCAGTTGAGAGAGTAAACTAAGCGTCGGTTATAACGGCGTGATATGAAAACGCGGCTTTGCTGGAGAGGCATGCATGCAGAGTAGTCAACTGTGCCGGAGGCCAGTGGCAGGCCTTTCCTGGCATAACTCATTATGATCACGTGTGCACGTGATAATGCCCCAAGTGTAATTGTGCGTGCGCAATTGCATTTGCAGTGCTCATCTGTGCATGGCTGCATGCCCCTGATGCGTAGTGTCAGCCCAAACAAGGCTCACTGTTGGTCAAGCGCCAAGTACAATTCATCTTGCCAAGGTATACAGAACTATCCAGCTTGTGCAGCCCGGCGTGCTGTGCAACTTCCATTCGACGTGTTGGTGCTGACGGTCTGGAAGGCATGGGGCTGCACTTCTGCATTGGTTGCCCAAAGCCCCATTCTCGCAGTCGGCAACTGCTAACCCGGCCATTCATGAATACTCAAGACCTTGATTGCCGCCTGAAAACGTTAATGGGATAATGCTTGTAGCGCCGGCCAAAGTCCTGACGTCTGGGAATAAACATGCGCATGCATTTTGCTTTTGCACGCATCGTGACAAGTCATTTGTGCACAACAAGCTGATGTGGTTTTGAAGATTTGGATGGCCATGTTCAGCCTAAGGAGCTTTAAGCCACATTCCCCTTTTCTAGCCAGTTTGGCGACACTGCAAGTCGTATGCATGACATGTCCAACGCACACGCGACGCTCTGCTATCAGTTGCTTGTCAGCACCCTAGTCATGACGACAACCCCTCTATCGCCCCCTAAAGCTTGGAAGCTCGACCTGGCAAACCCAGCAGCACCCTTTTGTTTATCATAGTCTATGCCGGCCCATGATAACTTGTAGCCAGAGTTCTTATCAAGTCACAAGAGCGCCTACATTGCATGACTGGGTCGATCCTGGCTTCTGCCGACAAGTGCGTTGGCTTGGCCTCATGCCTTCAGGCTAGTCACGCCATGCCAGGCTTGCCCGTGGCCTTGCACCCAGTCTGTGCAGCAGTTTTGTCTAAAGAGCTCGGGCGAAGACGCTTCAAGACGCTCGCAACCAGGGTGTCACAGGTGGTCCCACGTGGTACACAAGCTGCCACTGGTCTCTGTGCCCAACAAGGTCATATGAATGAAGTCATCGTCCGCAGTTTGTGGCAGGCCAGGGGCAGTATCTGCCGGTTCCGCACGCAGGGTGCGTGCCAGTCTGCTGCTACTCATATCCTCAAGCGTTCCCGGCCTGCTACCCCGCATCATGGCCTGCCTGATTTCATTCAATCGCTGCTCTGCAGCGCGCTGCCAGCGCAGGCTGTTTCGTCGCGATTCGGACCCCAGCGCTATTGTCACCTGCGCTTGAGTGGGCGCACTGCTAGGAGCATGATTTGAGGCACGCAGCGTTGATATGTAGTAGGAAAAGCGGCTGCTGTCACGCTCGTTGTCATCCGCATTCAAAGCCGCATGTACCGGATGTGATGTTTGAACGGGGTTGTCTATCTGTGCGTTGCCACGCCTGCCCATGCTGCTTTGCCTTCGAACGGAAAAACCGATTTTGGCTAGTGCAAGCGAGGAGCTGTCACGTCGGCTGTGGGGCGTTGAGGCTGTGTCAGTGCCTTGGCTGCGCATGTAGCCAGAGACACGTCCGGCATATCGTCGTCTATTACTCTGCCAGTCAAGGGCTTCGTTCGTTTCATGGATGGCCTCCGGGCGAGGCAAGTTGCCGACCCTGCGCTGAGACGTGAACGATCGAGTTTGGCTGCCATGGTTCACAGCCTGATGAATGGCTGGCAAGGGCTTGGGCAGACGGGCTGACTGCTCAGAAGAGGAGGGACGGTGTGCACTCTCGCTAAACAGCTGCTCAGAAGAGGCATCTGCTGAAGCAAATGCTTGCAGGTCAGGGCATGCGTCAAGGAGCTGCATGCGACAGCCGCCACTGACCGGGGCGATTGTAAGGAACTGAGAGTATGAGCGATTGGACTGATCGTTGCTGTTGGGGCCTGGGCTTGCAAAGCCACCAACCACCGGCGCGAGAGCACTGCGCATTGAGGACAGCAGGCCTGCAAGTGAGGTAACCGACTTTGCCGTTTGCTTAGTGTTGCCATCGGTGGCAACAGCGGAGGTGGGGTTTGCTCGCTGGGGTGACAAGTTGGCGTATTGTCGCGTGCGCTCATCACTTTCAGAGTGCGATGCTGTGGTTGTCTGACCGCTGGGATGCTCCGAAGCTACTAGATCGTGCGACCTGACCCTTGCTGTCGCTGTTGTGCTTCCCGACTGAAGGGGTGCACCACCAGCGGTGGCCACGATCGTGTCCGCTTCCTCTTCAAGCAGTTCCAACAGCATAGAACCTGTGGCGCCCTGGTGCATTGCAGACACCTGAACAGTCAACACAGCAGAGTCAAACGGAATCAGGAGACTGTTTTCAGAACAGTCTGAACACACGCGCAGGACACTGCAGTCCAAACAGGGGAGCAACATTACAAAGCTTGAACCAACCAAGGTCTTGCCAATACTCATGCTTTGTCAGGTCATTACTACCAGCAGCTGGGCGCGCCTACCGCATGTTATCCCGCGTCAGCTGCAACATCCACCCACTTGCATCGCTCGGCAGCATGTCCAAGTCAAATGAGTAAGCAGCACGATTGATGGCGTGGATGTGAAACGCAGCGTCTGCTGGGATTCCTGACCCACCTTTTCTCTGCGACCTTGCTTGTGGAAGAAAGTGCTGCGACCGTTGCCAGCCGTTTGGATCTCGGTTGTTGTGGACACCGGCTCTCTCGTACCAGGTGCAGGGCCAAGTGCAGACATTGCTCGACGAGGCGGTCTTCTGTCAGAACTCCCATCAACCTCCTGAGACTGCTGCAGCTGGTGCGCATCTGTTCCGTGCACGCTCAGAGGCTGATGTGATGCCCTGCCCGATGCGGAAGTGCGGGCGGTGAAAAACGAGGGCAGCCTGCCAGGTCCCGAGCTCGCACTGCTCGCAAACGTCCCTCTCGTGCCTTGGCTTGAAATGCAATAGCTCGTGTGTGTGTAGCTGTCGCAGTAGCTTGGTTGGCGAGTAGATGTTGTGCCAAGCGCCACGCTATGGATTGTCGACAGGCGCCTCTCCTCTGGATGTAGTGAATTCTGTGGCGCGTTGAATTCTGGGGCAGAGAGGGGAGATGGCGGAGCGCGGGGAGCAGCGATAAAGTCAACCAAAGCTACCAGAGCACGTGCTTTCACAACGCTGAACGAAGCCAACAGTGAGCTGGCTTCTTGTTGGGCTTGCGCCGTGAGCTGATCGCGCAAGGCCTTGAGTCCAGTCGCATGTGAAGTGCCCTCAGGTAGCAGGGCTGACACACCACTGTTTGCGCGAGGTCCAGTAAACCAGTGCCTGCGCAGGAAGCGTGCCAACATGGTGAATGCCATCAATTGCACACCTTAACATGGGCTGGGAATCCCTTGACCTTCCCTATATAAGCTGTATTTTCCTTTACCTTGCAGTCTGGTTACAGATACAGTCTGGTTCAACCGTGTCGCACCATCAATGCAAAACCATCGCCAGCAAACAGCGTGCTCATACCCATTTAAATCGCTTAGCTTCACGCTGCAAACCTCAAAGTTTCGCCGCACTTGCCTGCCGCCGATGACGGGCAGCATCCACATGACCATGGCGCAGAGCATGACCAAGGCGATGAGGGGACCCGAGTAGTTCATGTTCTTGGCCGTAGTAGGGCTGTTCTGCACATGCAAACACCAGAACGACGATGTAGTGAGGGGAAATCCACTAATTGGAGCATTTCAGCCATTTCCAGACCGATTTCGGACCGATCCAGAAATGATGGGATTGAATTTATCAAACGCTGACAAAGGCACTGCACGAGATGATGGCAAAAGGTCGTGTGCAGAGGTCACGGATGTCTTGCCACATCTTAGCTTTTGGATGGTGTCAACGTTGGTGTGTTAATACCCGATGGCCTGAACTAACATGTTGGCTTCATGACTGTCAGGCGCGTGATTAATGGAGAGACTTTTTCTAGCTGCAGTGCCGTGAGTGATGTAAAGTGATGATGATGAATGATAGTCTTGAATGCAAGTAGGCCTCCTGAGGAAGCCTTACTGTCAGTGAGGAAGGGGAGGGTGTAGAGGGTGACTTGTTACGAGATCAGTTTTCTGTGAGTATGGACTCATAACTCTCAAAAGAACAAAATCACCGGTTGATGTAACTGAGGAAGCGGCCAGCACACTGGAGGGGACGAGAGGAGGAACTGGATTGTTTGAGATTGTTGAGCCGACGGAGAAAGTTCAAGGATGCTGCAATGGTGACAGCTGCATGCATGTGATGGTGGCTGTTGCATGCATGAAATAGTGATGGCAGCACTTTTGCTGCGTTTCCACTGGACACGGAGCAATTTGGTGGCCTTGAAGCACCTGCATTGTGCCTGACAGACCTAAGCTGAATGGTCCAGCTTTGTCCGGCTTTAACAGATTTGTTATAAAACTAGCAAGGGGCAACCAACCTGCTGTAGAAGGAACAGCAGGCTGGTGAATGCGGTCCAGAAGGCGCCAATGGCATGCATGGGCACGCTTGCACGCCCTAGGTGGATGCGGCCGCGTACAAATAAGGCACTATCCTGGCCCATCAGAGCGGCGCGCAACCTGCAGCGGCCACATGTGAACAACACATAATTATGCATTCCTCAGGAGTTGGGCTTCTGTGCTCTTGCTTTCTTCAGCCACAACCTTAAGTCGTTGGGTTCCTGTGTCGGCCAGATCTATTGCTTCTTGCAAGCGTTGTGATGCATTTTAAACGTGGAAACACTCTGATGCTTGTTCCGGATCCCGCAGGCTTGGACCATGCAACTTGCCTGGCACTGTGCGGACCGTGTGGTTATCACACGTGCAGTGTGGGGCTTGGTAGATCATGACATTTCAACGTTGAAAACAGGTTGGCACTCAGAGTATGAAAATATGACGTAAATGTTTTGTCAAACTGTCAGTAGTTGACAGTAAATTGTTCCTTCGGCCTACTCGCCCCTTCTTGTTTCGATAATTATCACCTCGTTTGCTGCAATCACCAGATGCCTGCTCATACAGATCACAACGCACCTCAAAGCCATGGGCGCCATGTAAGACCCCAAAAGACACACCACGCTGCAGTTGCTCACAGCTTGGAATAGGTTGCTGTTAAACATTGTAGGGATGGCAATCGCAAACACCACCGTGGCGGTAGCCAGAGTGGCAGGCCAGGGCATCTGAACACATCAAGGGCATGGAAAACGAACAAGCAAGCGTTGGGCGTAGATTGAAGAACCATGCACCGATTTTTATTGAATCTTGGACCTCAACACGCAGGTTGATGGTATTAGGCAGTCGTCAGACCGCTATGTCAAGCACTTGTCAAGCAGAAAGTCGGTATCACATGCAGAACGTAGGTTCAAAATCGGCAACATGCGAACATGGCACCACGTCGGTTACGTTTTGTGTAACGTATCCATCAGCGGCAAACTGTGCAACCGTGAACATACTCATGACTGCAGCTAGTTGGTACATGGCACACAATGCAGGGGCGATCACTCACGTGCGTCTTGTCGCTCACATGGCGCCATATATCGCTGCCGATGATCCCGCCATCACGGCTGAAGGCGTACAAGCAGCGCGACGTGGCCACCAGCGAAAACAGCACGGCGAGCGCCATGCCGACCATCGGGATCATCATGATCAGAAAAGTCCCGCTGCTGCCCTGCAGAGCGCCATCATGAAAGCGGTTCATCGTGTACGACCAAGCACAACAAACCTTTGGCTTGTGCTTGCACATGCGCGTTTGCCTTGGTTTGCGACATGATCCTGCCGAAGGGTGCGTCCATGCCAACAGCCAAGCTGCCGGTGTGCTGTACAAGAAGCCCTTGGACTCGACTAAGCGGCTACGATTTGTAAACCAAACGTCATGACTGTGCGTGCAGTCGTTTCAAAACAGCCTACCAATGCAATAGCCTGCAATGGAATAGCCTACCACTTGGACGGGAAGCTTGCAGGACATGGGTTACATCAAGCAATGGCTTCTTCGCTTTTTCTTTGAACCTGCTTCCTTCCTCGCAAGGCCACGCCTGCTGGTGTACAGATTTGAACAGAATGGCAATGCCGAAATGGTCAAGAAGCTGGTTCAAAACCTTCCGTTTGGAACAGCAATAAGTGCATGGAAAGCCACACCGCCTGTTAACGGGCTACGCGCTCACCTGCCCGTACTTGGCTGACAACAGCTGATACACAACAAGCGTTACCACGTCCACGTCTTTGTCAGCAGCTTCCTGGATTACAGCAGGAATCTCGCCCTGCAAAGCAACAGGTGAAGGGCGCATCGGGACCTGTGCTGCCAGACAAATCGACACATGGCGCAGGTGCATACTGCACTTCAGCACAGCTTCGTAATTGCCGCCCTCGTGACGCGCTGAATGCTCTACGGAGTGCAACACACTGTGGCCGCTTCCAAGGGTCCCTTGTCGGCTACACATTTGAGCAACTCTAAGCTTTCCACAGTTAGCTGAGACTGGGTGTCAAACAGCTGAAGTGTCGCGCACGGAGTCAGCTGCACGGTTGGCGCAGTTTGGCCCGTCACCACAAACCATATTTGAGGTAAGGCTTCTGACAGAGTGCAAGGTTCCGTAAGAATCAACACTTCCATATGTAGAGCGCGTCGGGAGTAGTATAATCAGCCTGGAATCACTGAAAACCAAGGTCACCGATTCGCCATTCGGGTTCGAATTCGGGCTGGGAGTCAGTCAAATTCGGTCAAATACGGTGGTCACAAAAAACGGTTTTTACACGTTTTCCACGTTGTTTCTGCCTTGTCTAGGCGCGCCTTGGTCTGCTCCATGGTCAGCTGCTTTGTAGGGCGGCCTCCTACTGCTAATGCCGCTGCCTCTGCTGCACGCTTCTGCCTTCGCATGCTGCCTTGTCTGCCGAAGGAGGTCCTTCGCTTCCGCTGGCGCGCCTGTGCATGCTTTGACATCACCCGGAGTACCAAGGATGTGCAGGCGGATGCGTGTGACACCATTGTGCCCTCATGTGTGCAGTATTTGCATTTAGATCTAGGCTCGCCAAGCCCTGAATCGTCGAGAATTTCGACGCAAGACCACTCAGGGGAGTCCCGCTCGGGCGCCATATTACAGTAAACAGTAGGGAAGCGATAGAAGCTGCAGAACAGCCCCAGAACGGGCTAGGGTTTTTTTTCACCGAATATCGCCGAATTCACCGAATCCCAAATTGGAAATGCTCAAAATACGGGATTCGCCGTACTTGGAAAATTAGCCAACCGAATCGGTGACCTTGCTGAAAACAGTGCTGGCATTGCAAGGCAATGCTGCAAAAACTGCACATGCCCACGTCCTAGGTCAGATTGAGTGATCGGGGAAACCAAGTGCATGTTGCGTTTAACCACAATGAGCTGTCAGTCTGTTACGCAGTGCCTGTCACACTCAATGTTTTGATCGCCAGCACCAAGCCCTCTTGTACACTGGCGCACATGTGACACTGTCGCCTGCCTGTCACTTTCGTGGTGAGCGAGCATCTGACATGCAAACTGCAGGTATGAGGCAATCGTCAGGGCTCACTGCAGTGCGGTTCACCACTCCTTACAGGGCACCATAGCCTTCAACTGATTCCGAATGTTTGGGCTTTAGAGGTCGCTTACAGGGCACCGCAGTCCTTTGCTGCCAGCAGTTCCTCACCTTCAATGCGTACAGTATCGACGCCAGGTAACCAAATCCAAGCACGGATGTCAGAACGATTGCAACCACGATGCTCACTGCCCCAGACAGCTCGGCTCTGCGGGTCTCCTCCGCCATTTGGACGCTGCAACGGATGTCAGGTAGCACGCAAGTTTACTGCACGAACGCACTCTTCACAACTTGACACTGGAACTTACAAACACTACTTGTAAAGCTGTTTACGCCAAAACTTGGAAACTGCAAGAGGATGCCAGGCAGGATGCAAACCGCGTCGCCAGTTGTCACGCCAACCATACAGCTCAACGAGGGCAGGTTTCATCAGGCAGGACGCCAGTGACTAATGGCATCACTAGCAAGAGGCATTGCAATTCGCGTGTGAAACAAACAAGCGAATTGTGTTGATTTCAATTCGTCCGGACCGTGGCAGTTTGCATTGTACAGATTGCATATGATCCAGCCCAAACTCACCTGCTGTCGTAGCCAGTGATAATCCATTGACTAAACAACAAGCCAACCTGCGCAAACATGCTTAAATGAGGTTTTCAGACAAGTAGCGCATGCACCAAACAAGCTGGCGTTTGCGAACCAATCATCTGGGTTCTGCAGTCATGGAAAAAGAAAGCAAGAAAGGAAGCAGAAGGAAGCAAGCATGTAAAACTCAGCAACGGGCAGATCCAATGCTGTACTGCCGGCACAGCAGAATGAGCTGCATACCACATCAAAATGACAGCAGTTTATGGTGCATGTGATGGATTTGTAAACTGGTGTGTCAATATGTTGGACGGGTTGGAGACCCTCCCTGCATGTAATGATGAGCATGCATGAGTGGCGACAGTTAACTGACCAGGAAGATGTAACCGTTGTTGGTGAGGCCATGTGTGGCTTCCCCAGGGCGCCATTCAAACCACACGTCCTCGCTTGTCTGCAGCTGCATGACAGGGAATGTGAGGGCATTATCATAGTGTGTCCTTAACGAGTGAGGTGGCCCAAGGGAAAGGATTCTCAAGTGCCTGTCAGGGGGGAACAACATGGCTGCTGTGTTACAATGAATTGCCGCCGCAGATAGATATGGGAAGCTACACTTCAGTTGACAGCCGTGGATGGAACCACGTTCTGATCCATCCCATAGACTGTTTGGCGCAGTCCTCACCGTTTCTGTCAGGCTAAACATTGCGTACATGAAAAGGGCGCATCCGACAACGTGCCAAAAAAGTGAGAACGTTGAAAAGAATGAGAGCGGCAGCTGACCAGCAACTGCGATGGCGCAAGCCACCAAAATCACGGCGAGGAGTATGAGCACCTGAGCAAGAGAACACAACTTGAAGTTAGTTCTTCACAACGGCAAGGCGGGAAACCGAAGCGCGCAGTTTCAAACTCGTTGGACGTCAGATCAAAGGAGAACGAGAATGACCCCTCACCTCAAACCCTTTGTATGCGTCGGGGCTCGTCAGAACAGAAGATTTTGAGTTATCGTCTGTGGATATATTGAGCAATGACCGCTCAACCGGATTGGCACCCCAGGTGGTGGGCAGGAGCACCATGTCTCGGGGCGGAGGTTTGAAACTGGTGTCTTCCTGAAAGCCAATCTGCAGCGAGCGCAAAACCCGGCAGCGAGCATAAGCAAAAAGAATTTCGTGGTTGGAGCACGCGCCGCCATGACACTGTGCTAGCAGGCATGTTTTGAGCAATCACAGTTTGAGTGGCTTAACAGACAGATCTCGTCAATTACAGTTTGTGACATACGGAGCCGCCCTAGCCCAACAATCGTATCTCTTCTTCAAGCACTTTGCTGCCTTGGACAACGCGATCGTGAGTCGTGCTTGTTGCAGACAGGCTGTTAGGTCCTGGGCGGTTTCTGACACGTGAGCAATAAGCCCACCGTGTAACATGGAAAACACAGACCCAACTGCGAGAAGATCACACACAAGGCCACTATGTCACATGCAGATAGACGCACCTGTGAGAAGATAGTCAAAACGAGCGTGGACGCAAGCGAGGCAGTGAAGGCCAAGTGCCCCAGCAGGTTGAGCCAGCCAACCATCCAACAAGCAAACGCACGCCACCTGTAGGCAATACACAGGCGAACCATGGCAGCAACAGAGATGATGAACAGTTTGATTTGAAAGTGCCGCATGAAATGGCAGCATAAAAGCGCGTAAGCTGTGGTTTAGGAATGATGCATAAACAAAGGCTTGTCAGCACAAAGTCGTGCTCTTGTCCGCTCTTGTATATGCATGTGCGACTCTGCCTTAAGACCTGTGCAGCTTCTCAGCGGCACGCGGTTACAGCAGGGCAAGCGGGCAACGGAGGCCTGTCCCATGGACCAGCAGAGCTGGGTGGACTTCGTCATCACTTCGTCATCACTTCGTCATCACTTCAGTGTTCCACACTTCCATGCACGCAAACAAGCTGGGCACTCCATAACTCAGAGCAAGAGGGTACTGGCGGACCATGGCAGCAGCAGAGACCAACAACAACACACGTGCTGCCAAGGAGTGCGTGGCACAGCGGTTGGCTGATGGTTTGGAATCACAGCGCTGCATCACAGGAGCAGGTGCAGCAAGAGCACCCATGCAGAGCATGTTGATGTCTGTTAAGAAGCATCTCAATTAATCGCGCTCTGACGTTGGCGAGTGGACATGCTCTGCTTGCTGGCTGCAAGCACATCAATGGGGATGGTACTGACTGGTGCATGATGCACAGACACATGCATATCTGGAAGTCATGACGGTTGGAAGCACACCGGCGAGTGCACAGTCACAACGAGTTGATACCAGAGTCATCGTCTGTATGCATGTCAGGCGGATTGCGCCACGGCTGCGCAGTAGCTATCATCTGCCTGCGCATGCCAGTTACCTGTGCGGCGCAAGGCTGAAAGTCCAGAAGTAGATGCCCCCTGAGCAGGGGTACGCTGACATCAGCTCACTCATACAGAGCCCAACAACCTGCCAGCACACACAGGAGCACACCCGTGCTTGCCAATGGCATGTGCGTTGTGTTGGAAGCTGTTTGTGTTCTCGATACTTGCACCACGTACCATGAATGTTGGAGTCACAACAACGACAACAAGCGCAGACGGGCTTAAGCCATGACATGGTGCCAGAACAGCAGGGCCGGATCCAGCACACGCAGGAGCACAGTCATGATTGCCGGTACAAAGCGCGTAAAATCCAACCTGGTGTCAAGGGCCACTGGCATATCCCTTGACTGTAATTGCGTTCCACGCCTGGCCTAGTATGATCCAAGTATTCTGTTCGGCCCGGCTTCAGAACAACCCTGCTGCTTTTCCTTGACCTGTAAGCCCTCTTTGTCCCCATCTGTGCCGCCCCATGTGCTCTGCTGCGCTCATGTAATCTAGCTGCCTTCATGCATGTCCTGGTGCCCTGCTGCCATATCTATGCACTGACCAAGTTGAAAGCTGTGGCGAGAAGCCAGCCCCACAGAACGCTTGGGGAGCCGCCGTAAGGGAGACCAAACGTGCCCAGGCTGCCTGAACCAACACAAACAACACTGGCACCGCGGTTAAAACAAGCATCACACAGGAAGGAAACCACCAGTTCACAAGAGGGGAGGGATTCCAACCGGTCCAACCTACATGTGAAGGGGATTGCGACACACAGGATAGTAATGGTGGTGGTCACCCCTCGAGGTGCTATCCTGACCGCATACCTCGTTAGACCCAAAATGTCTACCTGCCTACCACTTCATGCAGCACAGGCAAGAGGCGTGCTCCGAGTCTGTCAAGGCCCGGAAGAGGCCGGTCTTGACAGACGTGAGCATCTCTACTAAATGACCAGGATGCAGTGTCGAACACGACCACGAACGCACGACGCGAACCGAATATATAGCAGTCAGGGTAACAATTGATGACATCACCGTTGATGACATCACACGATGACATCACATGACACGCAGTGACAGGAGAGGAATGACACGCAGAGTAGTTTGCCAGAGAGGGGGAACCGACTGTCTGGCAGCATGGGCTGTTTGGTGGCATTGAAGCCCAGCTGACGAGGATGAGTATGTGTGCGCAGACGTTGTCAGCTCACATGACACGCAGCATGCTCACAACATCAGCCCACGTCAAGCAGGCCTAGCCCCTACCTTCTGTTTTGACTGTTCTGCAAGGTTCAGCCATCAGCCAAGAAGCTACCAATCTTGCCAACCAGTTCACATGATATGGTCTTTTGAGCTGATGCCGTAAATCTGTGCTGCATTGTTTACGCTTCCTGACAGCGACAGATTACATGTAGTTAGCGAGCAATGTCTGGCCACAGCCGCCAGCTGCCCAATTGCAGGATAGCAGTACTGTTTGTCATAGCTGGCCATTGTTAGCCACGTTGCTCACAGCAGCAGCATGAGAATACCCCTGCTCATCCGGCCTGGGCGCACATGCCTGGAATCACTCTTTACTTTGATGATAGTAGTATATGTGAATGCATATGGTTCGTGCATCCGACCTGACATCGCAAAGAAGGTCAGCACACTGACGTTCACCCCAAGGTTGTTGAGCAGTCTCAGATTGCGTAGCAGCTCCTGCACCAGAGGTTGTACACAAGTGGCTGTGAGTGGTGGGGCCAGTCGCAGTGGGGCCATGACTGCCTACGTCGTCATAGCACGCCTTGTTGAAGTGCAACCCATGCCAGATGATTGATAACTACGTGCACCCCACCAGCTCCGGTTGGCCCCCACAGGCCAGTGAAACACGCTCGACAGTCATCAGTCATGCATGCTCGCTTTGGGTTTTGGATGAACAGATGCCTGAGCAGGACTGGCATGCATGCTTCTGCAGAACAGACCCACACCACGTGGGAGTGCATCTCACAGACGTAGTGAGCACGCACTTGTCGGTAACCCATTTGCTGCAGCTTAAGTTCGTCAGTGGACAAGTCTGTCCTGCTGGGGGCAACCTGTCGACGGGCAAGCAGGCAAATGTGTCAGGGGCTGGCGCCAGGGGGCACCCAGTCTGTCAATTCGGAGGGTTTGTACTCGCACAGATAGAATCGCTTGAGCACCCACCAGTTCCGACCACCAGCTCCGGCTAGAGAACGCCGTTGCATTTTGCGCTGCTGAATTTTGCGTAAATAGGGCTGAGAGCTCCTGCCCTTTTCGTGTCATGGTACGTCCCCCTTATTCAGGCCCACTCCTGACGCAACGCAGCGCGAGCTGTGCCATGATCACAGCTGGCTATCCCTGCGCTTGCCCACGGCGCTCAGACCTATCCATGCCGTTCACATGGGATTGGGCCAGACGCTGTACACCTACGTAGAGTGTGGATGTCTTAGGTCAGTCAGGCCGCTCTGTCAATGTGCGTGTCTCGAGCGGTACCACATGTGCGGGAACGGACGGCCGTATCGTTGAATGCAGCACGTGCGCAGACCGTTGCAGCCTGAACCGCGTTCAAGGAACGTTGCGGTGGTTGAGTGCTGTCTTCCAGGCCAGAGCACTCGCGGTTCAGATCGTGGATGAGCTCTCCCATGGACTATCGGCATGAGGTCTCCCAGGTCGGCTGTGTCTGAACCCGTGCCCTCTGCACACTGTGCAACAGCATTCTGCCCCCCCAGGGGGCAAGGCTGAGGGTCCTTCGGGCACGAAGGGGCTTCGGCCTTGCGCTTTGGGGGAATTTGGTCGCTCACAGACTGGGCTTGGCTCTGATGCTTGAAACGCATGATGCTGATGCCTTTTATGTCCAGTTTGTCACGTGCCAAAAAACAATGTCCAGTTGGAAAATGTTTTTGGTTCATGCCATAAA